>QANZ01022037.1:47117-59477 GCA_003254925.1 Chamaecrista fasciculata | reverse complement strand
TTATGGTTAAAATTACAAAATAGCTCCAAAGGGTACCAAAGTGTTAATGGAGAATACCACAGGGTACCAAAGTGTCAAGTTTCAAACCACAGGGTACCAAAGTGAAATAGGATCAAACCACAGGGTACCAAAGTGTAATTTACCCTATATTATATCTGTAGTGGATGTGCTTAACTGCTTATATATTTTGGGTTAAAAAAGAATTTTAGTTTAATAACTAAGCTGTTTTCCGGCAAAAGATTGAAAGATCATTATAATTTATAACCCAAATTACATAGGCAGGCAGACACATACAATACTAATGCTACGTAGTAGGGTATTGCAGGTACTTGGGTTGGTTACGTTGTCACCTACTCACCTTGCAAGAGGCCAGGAAGTGTATATATATATATATATAAGAGGCCAAAGTGTATTTTTAGTCTTATAACTTTTATTCAGGTTTCAATTTGGACCTATAATTTTTTTTTGTTGCACTTTTGGTCTCATATCTTTTGGTCAGGTGCATAATTGGTCTCATATAATTCCATATCTTTATTTGTTGCAGATTTAGTCTCATATTTTTGCAAAATGTTCCACCATTAGTCCCACAATATAATGTAGAACCTTTTGTAAAGATATGAGACTAGTTCTGCAACTTGACCTAAAGATATGGGACCAAAAGTACAACACATGACCAAATTGAGACACGAACAAAAGATATGAGACCAAAAGTGGAGCAAAAAAAGTTATGGACCAAAGTGCACTTTGGCCAATATATAATATACAAGAAAAAAAATTAAACCCGAATCAATCAGTATTTTCTAAAACATAAGTTCATTTTTTTTTCACTAATTAATAATGAACAACGTAACTCTGCATTGTGATCACTCAACTTTTTTTTTGGTAATATCATGAGTTTTTTCTGTCTATCCGTATAACGGTTTAAGTAAAGACTAATCCTATTCGAATTACAGAGACGAAAAAAATACCTTCGTATAATTCAATTTTTATAAAGCCATATAAAAAAATATACACTTTAAAAAAAATATACAATTGATAATTCAATTTTTAAAAATTTAATTTATACACTTTAATTTTATAAAGCCATGTAACAAGTATAATTTAATAATCCTTTTGTCTCTAAAAGTTTATCCTTAAAGTATATATGGCAAGGATTAAAGTGTATTGATTTTACGATTTTTAAGGACTAATGTATGTAAATTAGAGTTTTAAGAAGAATTAAATTATCTGTTAATGTATCTTTCAGGAATCAACTTGTACTACCAACAAAGTTTAGCTAGCAATTGGTAGATATATAGTTATGAATTCCTTAAATATGATGTTTTGAAATTGAATCAAACTATGTATGTGTATGAAAAATACTTTGTTGACAGAGATAAAACACACTTCCATTTTTTCCTATGCCTTGTATAAGATCACTTTCTGATTGTCAGCTAAAAGATGCTCTTCTTAATAAAAAAAAAAAAAGAAAAACTTGTACTTTTACTCAAATCAATATATAAAAGTGAAAAATAAGAATAGAGGTAAACAGGTATAATAATAGTATTGTTGATAGGGGTAGAGAAGTTGGTGGTTGATGAACCAACAACAGTTCCCATTCCGTTTACTCTTCAACGTCTGATCATATCATATATTCCCATCTACCACCTTTTTCTTTTTTCTTTTTTTCTTTTTCTTGCTCTCTCTTTCTTAAATTGGCAATTACATTATCGTATGCTTTTATGATCCTAGCTAGGTGTGTCATGTGTGTTGTATCTCTGTCACACACAGGGACAGATACCAGAAAGTTAATACTCAATATCTTCGTTGCTAGTAAGTGTAAGTCACTTACTCATAATTAAACATAATATTTACTCTCCATTACTTCATGGGAGACTGTGTCTTTGAGTGTGTTATTCAACCGGAAAGTGCAACATTAATATCATCATCATAATATTTGTATAACTATATATATATCCCTCCTTCCTTCCTTCCTCTTCATAATATTTGTATATGTATATCATCAACATATATATCGATCTGAGATATATCTTATCATATATTTTTCAGGTTGATATATATTAGGGATGAAGATTGTGCACTAGTACTACCATATATATATATATGCATGATTATTACTACCATGGTATCATCTATGTATATCAGCTGCGCCTGTTATTTCGGTGAGTGATTTCGATGCTTTCCTTTGTCAACTGAACATTCTCTTGCTCCTTAACTTTATCTCGTTGTCTGTTCGACCTTGATATCAACTTTATAATTTCTTAATAACATAATATAACAGCTATATATATATATACGTTTGCTAGGATATATACATGTATATATAGTTAAAATAATGTATAAAATTTCTTTGAATTTGTGAGGAAAGACTTATCAAATTTTTTATTTTCTGCAAAAGACTATTTTGTTAAGTTTTTGTTTTTTTTTTAAATGAACCATGGATATCTCAATCAATTTGTTTTAGCTATGTACATCAAAATTAATCCTAGTTGAACTAAGTATAGGTTTATAGGATCACAAGAGCAGCATAGGTCTCCTATTTTAAAACAGCTACATTCTTCAGTTATGATTAACCAGTTCATCCATGTGCATGGTAGTTTTTTGTTAAAAGAAAATGTTTTTTTTTAAAGTTTCTTAATGATTGTCATATTTAACATTGACTGTTATTATTGCATTTAATATTAGTAAAAGAATCTAAAACAATAAAAATCTACTGATCAATGGGTCTGAGGTTTCAAATTTGTGTGAGGAAAAGGAATTGAAGACTGGAAAAACTGTCCACAACACTTAGAAATTTTGAGTTAAAGAGATGGAAGTTGAACCATTTTGGTGACGTCAAGTCAATTAGTTAAATAGAGAAGAAAAACTAAAGAAGGAAGTATATATATATATGAGAAGAAATGCAAATATTAATTAAGGTCGGGCAGGCAGCGAAATTGAGTTACCAGCAAGAACTGTTTGCTTGACAAAGGTTTTGGCATGGAAATCAATCATTCTCATCATTCTTAATCAATCCATTATGTCTTCAACATTACGTATCCGATCCATCCATTTATCTTCTGGTATGTACAAATTAAACTCCCCTCACTACTTATTTAATGACCTTGAATATATATATTTGTTGTTTTATTTCAATAAACTGCTTTTATTGCATCGTACAATTGATCTGCCCAATGTATCCCTAGGTACAAGTCTTTTGGACTTAATATATATTTTTACAATTTTCTACCTATCATCAGTGACAAAATTGTTGTCACTTTTTGTTGTTTTCTTATATACCTAGCAACCTACTAACCTATTTCTTCAAAGATGATATGATGAGCACAGCTGCACAAGAAGAATAGTCCACAGAAGGAAACCCTAAAAATGTAAGTTGAAAGTCTGCAGCTATCACGAATATATATGCTATAGCCTATATATATAACATTCTGTAAAAGTGAGAGGAAACGAGAAAGCAAGGGTTACAATTTCCAATTCCACCTCAATTTTTTTTTCCTTTCTTTTTTTGGTGTAGAACTTATCTTTGTTTAGTTGTTGTATTAGTATGTACTGAAATCCGCATATATATATGTATACATATACTTGAAAGCTATATAATATATATGTAATAAATCATTATTTTCTTTAATTTTTTAAATTGAGTAATGCTATATTATATTGCTATTATGTGAACTTATAAGTTACCACTTATTAATTCTCTTGGGGGTATATTTTAACTTTCATGATATGATGAAATGGCAAATGGAGAATTGGATTCTCTACCTTTCTCTTCTTTAATTTATATTTTGGTCAAAGTGCAAATTTGATTCATATTTTTTGCCCAGTTCTCAATTTCGTCCTATATACTTTCTTGTTGCATGTTTTGTCCCATATTTTTATGTCAAGTCCCAATTTAGCCCCATATCTTTTTTTGTTGCAGATTTGGTCTCATATTTTTAGGTCTATTGTAGAATTGGTCATGTATCTTTGGATTAATTGCAGAAGTGGTCCTATATCTTTGTAAAAGAATCAATTAACAATTGATTATGTTGTAAAGATATGAAACTAATTAATTATGCAACCTAACCAAAAGCTATGAGACCAAAAATGATATAGGACCAAATTGGGACCTTTTGCAAAGATATGAGACTAAAACTGCAACAAAAATAGATACAGGACCAAATTGAGAACTTAGCAAAAGATATGAGACCAAATTTGCACTTTAACCTTATATTTTTTTAGAGTTAAAGAGTGGAAAAAAGAAAAAAAGAAGAAAGAGAATGTGAATTTTATATATTTATTATTTTATGTGATCAATATTTTTTTCTCCGTTCCTCTTCCTTTCTCTAATTAACTCTACAAAAAATACATTATAGAAAAAATGTTGAAAGAATCCAGTGTCACATGGGCGGGTGAGAAATTGGGGAAATGGTAAATGTGGTATATTGACTAACTAATATCTAATTTGTTCTACAAACGGAATTCATTTTTCTGCCCAAGGAAAACCTAATATTTAATTTATGGCCTAGAAATTTTGCCAAAATATTTTAATACAACTTATAACATTTAATTGTATTAAAAATGGAAATTTTATTTTTGTTGAACTGCACATTCTAGGAAGATGAGATCAGAAAAGAAAAATCAAATCTCTTTACAAATTGATGGTGTTAGGTCGTATAGTCTTTATCATGGTATATTTCTTAGTCTTTATGCAATTTTTGATTTAGGAACTTTGGGTATATATATAGCTTTGTGCTTTTATGAATTTGACAATAATTTTCCGATCGAAATGAATTGGATCCCCCTTTATGTAGGATGCCATAGGGCAATGCCCACTAAAAAAGTTTGCATATATGTCCCTTCTTTTTTATTTTATTTATTAGAGAATAATCTTCAACCAACAATTAGAATGCTAATTACCCCATTTTGATTATGCTTGGAATCTCTTCTAACAATTTTTTTTAGCATGAAAAATACTCATAAAAATTCTTAACCATCATCAATTGCAGAGGCATAAAAAGTTAAAATAGACTTCTTGTAAATTATCCTACAATTCAGAGCAGAATTGACTACAATAAACTTCACATTGCTTAGTAGTGTTTTTTTTTCCTAATGAAGTATTGGATCGATTATTTACCACCCAATATATACATCACGTACAATTCCACTCTAGAAGTGTTACTTTCACACACTCAGACATTGTTATATATATTCACTTCCCAGTTCCCACTCAATTGTTACTTTCACAACAAATTGATATGTATATGTACTTCAGGGTATAATTGATATGTATATGTATATATGATTTTGTGTGAAAAATGTGAGAAAAAAAAAAAGCACGTGGAGGAGAAAGGGAAACGTGGCCATGAGCAAGCTAAGGTGGATATATATGATATATTACCATATTTATTGTTATTTTCAAGTGTGGTTGCATTACATTGAATTCATTCCATGATGTTCCAGGTGTGTTTGGAAAAGTCTATCCGGCCCCTAAGACGTATATATGAATTATTACAGCTCTCATATGCTTTATTTAATTTATTTTAGTCTATTATATTTCTCTTGTTTATCATATGTACCATCAAAAAAAAAATCAAAGAGTAATTAAATTTGTTGACTTGAGAGCTCTGGGTCCTGTAACAAAGGTTTTTAAAACCGAATCGACCATTGAACTGGGTGAAGTAGTGGTTTAAGGGATCCAATAAGGATTTAATTGAGATCGGACCGTTAATAATTAAATAAATTAAAAATGATATATTTAATTTAAAATAATAAAAATATACTAATAACTATTAAAAATATATAATAAATTCTTCAAATTTAAACTTAATTAAGTAAGAAAGTGAGAACTAAAAAGATAAAAGATTAAATATTAAAGTGAAAACTATTAAATAGCATATTATTTTGAGTCTAAACTTAATAAGAATAAAAATCCTTTAAAATAACATCATTTTAATCCCAAAAAATAAAAAAATAAACTAGAAAGATAAAAGATTAAATATTGAAGTGAAAATTACTAAATAGCATATTATTTCGTGTCTAAACTTAATAAGAATAAAATTTCTTTAAAATAACATCATTTTAATCTCAATAAGTAAAAAAAAAAAAATTCTGAACTGATTCAACCCCAAATCGTCCGGTTCAGGGCAATTTTCCCGATTCTTAACCGGTTTTGTGTCAAGGCGATTTTTCATTAAGTCGAACGGACCACTGCTCAATTCACAATTCAACCGATCCGTTAGTATAACCCCGTGTTGTGTTTTATATATAAGTGTGCACAAGTGCAAACCTAACCTCTAAAATTCTAGTCTTATCTGGACTTGTAGGTGAGTGATACCCTCGTTGCTTACAAGTTTTAACTTACACAACCACCACCAATTACCATTATTACATATCCCCCCTCCGATCTCCATCATCCTCATCATCACTATAGTACTTCTTTGATTCTTTCCTTTAATTTGCTAAGCCACTTTTACCTACTTCTATACATTTGCTCCCATGCATAATATCAACAACCACCACTTACTGTTCATCATATATATATATTATATATATTGTTCTGTAGTCTGTGTGCCTGTTTTATTACAATAAGTAGATTATGTTTAGTTTTATCCAAAACATTAATTGGAAAGCATCAAAATTATATTACCCACCACATGAAAAAAAAGTGTTTTTTGTATTTAGCTCGCTCTTTTTATTTAGCTAGCTTCACTGGTTATCCTTATGGGGAATCTGAGCATGAAGCATATGCCTACATATATAAATACGTAATCGTTACTGAATGAATTGCTTCTTTTGTTCCTCTTCTGATCTGGGGTTTCTCATAGCACACACACATATTTAGGTTAAAAAAATAGAGTTGCCTCTTTCTAATAGTTATAGCTTTTAGCTTTGTGGTAAGAGCTTGATCCTAATACAATTTAGTCATCAAACTATATATAGGGTCAGTTTCATTTTGGTAAAATTATTTTCTGTTCTATTTTGGTCCTCAAACTTTCATAATTGTTCTGTTTTAATCCTTAAAATATGATTTCGTCTAGTTTCTATTGTTATTTCTATCGTGAATAGTTGACACCATTTCTCTCTTATGTCTTATAATAAGTAAGTTGATAAAGAAATTTTTTTCCCTTTTTAAAAGAAAAAAAATCAACAACAAATCTATCTTTATGACTAAGAGTGAATATTTTTTTTTTGTCAACTCACTTATTATAAATACATACAAATACATACAAGTGATAAATGATCAATTTCAGTTGTTCAAATTAAAAATAAGTGTAGAAACCAGACATGATAAACTGGAAAATGGCTGGCACTTACCTAGTTCACCGGAGAGGGCTGCGAGAGCCAAGACTTGAGCAAAGACCTGCAAAAGCTTCACAGGGGGGCCCTGCGAAGTGTACTCCGACGCTCAAGTTAGTAAGAGAGTAATGAGAGAGTAGGAGAATTTGAGAGTGTAAGAAGTAGCTAACCTTGAACTGGTGAAATGGGCTCTATTTATAGAGCAGGGAGGAGAGAGGTGGTCAGCGTGCGGGGCGGACCACGTTCTGGGCACGATCTCCACCAGCGAAGATGATGGAGACCGAGATTTGCGGAGCAAGGCAATCGTGGGAGATTGCGTGTTGTGTTTCTAGGCGGGCGCCTAGGAGCTGGAGATCGTGGGTATGAACGAGTCAGTAACCCACGATCTCCCGTAGCGTGGATTGCGGAGCGGGGTAGTCGTGGGTGGCCACGTGTCATTTGGGGGACGGGCGCCAAGACCCAGGATGGACCATGAGCGCCCCCAAGTGAGTTTAGGGCGCCCGACTGACTCGAGGGCGCTTCGCTAGGTGCGGAGGGGAGAAGAGGCCCGGTGCGAGGGCCGTTTAGGCGTACGCCCAAATAGTGATGTATCAAGACAAAAATACATTTTAAAGACCAAAACAAAATAAAATCTGGTAGATGTTGTCATTTTAATTAAAAAAAGTCTTATATGGCTTACAATGTTTTTTTTTTCCCACTTGTCTCTGTCTCAACTCTCAAATCTGGGTTCTCGATCGATTTTGGACAGAGACAAGTGGAGAAGGAAACAATAAATTTGGACTTGTGAGAAAGTATTTGGGTATATATATAGAAAGCCCAGTGAATAAATCCATTTCATGTATCCACCATTCCAGCCCCTTTGCTGGTTAATATAATGTTTGTATTAGGTACATTATAGGCATTGAACTGTGTACTATTAGAAATAATAAATTTAAATGTTTTAGATTATTTATTAATAATTAATTACATTGTGTATATTAAGGTTTTTAAAACTGCATCCGCCATTGAATCGGTTGAAGTAGCGATTCAAGGTTCAATGATTTAACAGGAGTTTGACCATTTATAAATAAATAAATTAATAAATAATAGACCACCAACATAATAAATTACTAATCATAATTAAAAAATATTCTATATATAATAAAGTTCAAATTTAATATGTGATAATTAATTTCATAAATAGTCATTATAACATAAAAATAGTCAAATAAACTAACAAGGAAATAAATCACAATTAGGCCAAATTATGAAAAGGAAATAAACCACCAACAAAGAAATAAACTACAATCAAGCTAAATTATAAGAATGAAATAAATCACAAGAAAAAAATAAATTACTAAAAAGGAAATAAACATTCACCCCATTAATTAAAAATAATAGCCATTGTTCACTTTGTGGAATAAATTAAATTGCAAATATCAAAACAGAGCAGCAGAAGAAGAACAGAGCAGCAGAAAAAAGAAAACAGAGCAGAGCAAAAGACAAATTTCATAGCAGTGACAGCGATTGAAGAGTAAAAGCATGGTGAAATCAAACTGAAATGGGAAACCGGTCCTATATTTTGGTTTTCATATGAAACACCTTAGATCGGCGATTTACTCCGGTTCTCTTGGTTTTTGGCCGGTTCATCCGGTTCTGAGGTTAGCCGATTCTTAGCCTGACTCGAACTAGACCAATGCCTGATCCCAGTGGACCGTCTAGTGCAGTTTTTAAATTCATGGTGTGTATACGAATCTTTTAGATTTTTGTGCTTAACTAATTAAAGGTCATTTAACTTCTTATATGTATTAATATATATAGGTTGGAGTTGATATAGAGACCATTTAGATGAGTACATATTATAGATTGTTGAGTGATCTCTATAAATCTTTTGCTCACAACAAAATATCTGCAAGTGCTCGCATGCTACTTTTTTTCTAAGATGCTAATGAGATGAATGATGACGAATATTAACTAGTGTTAAAAATATCAAAACTAGAAGTTACAAATCACTAGCTACAAAAACCTGAATTCATCATAATAAACGCATTGAAACCCATAGTAGTTGGCTAAAGTTTGTACACTTATCCTACACAGAGGAAGGTTTAAATCTTTTTATTGATATAAATTTTTTTTTTATGAGTGATATGAATTTTTTTTCATAAATCTGTAAAAAAATCTTCACATATATTTCAATTTTTTTTCTTTTCTCACGTCCCAGTAATAAGAAATTATTGTAAAACACTTGACTAATCTTCTGATTAAATGACAATATCTTCTTTTGCTTGTCACTGTCTCGTATATTTATATCAAATCAGTGGGTTTCAGACTTTCAGTTTATTATTATTATTATTATTATTTGTCAACATGTATCTTATAATTTATTATATTTATATATAGATCATGATCTTCATGCTGGTTGCCTTGCATATAAAAATGCATGCATGTATATATATAATTAATATGGATAATTAAGCTTTATTAAAAGAGAATAATATCCAAAAAGAAAAGAAAAATACAAAGTCATATAGCCTTGCATATATATATATATATATAAACATGGATGGGCATGCCATGCATGTATATTGCACTAGTAGCACATGCAACAATATTTTATCACAAAAGTTGGAACTAGAGTAGTCGGAGAACCCAACTCCTTAAGATTGTTTTTCTTTTATGCGAGAATTAAGGATCCATTAATATTGAGCAGACATAGGATGAGATGTATGAAAGTACACATACAAACCTCCTCCCCAGGCCATGCATTATTTAATTATATCATTATGTAGTACTAACTAGTCTCTTGATAGGTAGGTAGCTATATATTGACTATTATATTGAGTTGTGGAGATTGAAGTCGAAAATGAAAGATGCATGATCATGGATGAGATTAGCGCCTCCTATTTGCAGGCTCCTTCTGGGAGTTGAAGTAGACAGTGGCGACTGGAAGGCCTAACTCAAGCTGTCTTGCAAAGAAGCGAGTGTTAAACCCAATGCGTGATGTAGGCTGCTCCACCACGCCTAATGCTTGCTTTTGCTTGAACAACACCAATATGTATCTATGTATTCCCACGGGTGGTCTTGGCCCCACGTATGGCAGTATCTCCTTCCCTAATCAATTTATATATTGCAACATTAATTATATTCTCCTATTCATTATTCATATATATGTGCTCATCATCGTTAAAAAATTAAACAGAAACCAAAGTTAAAAAAACAAACAAACAATGCAACGACAAAAAAGATGTCGTCATCATCATCATCATAGTTCATTTATTCACCGACCAACTCCATGGATGAATTCCAAGTCTCATGCATGCATGTAACCAATGCATAAGACTTAATATACATACATTGTCTTGTTTGGTGATATATATATGGAAAAAATAAATTTCAAATTGCCACATATGTGCATATTATATATACCTTTGTTTGGGTTGGTTCCACCAGGAATGTCAACAACAATCCTAGTTAAAGAAAAAGTGATATTTAGAGAACTATTTAAGAGATCATGAAAGGAAATCAAATGAAAAGAATTTAAGAGTGAATGAAAATGATGAGAGAACCAGTGGATCCACTCGCGCATGCTTGGTTCACTAGGACTAGGTGCGTCTGGGTCGGTCATGACCTGCATGCATACATATTATCTAAGGATTAAAATGAAAACTATGTAAATAGATAAATTGATAGATAGGTTGAATTATAAGAAAAATAATAAAAAAAAGAAGAATTACGAGAGTGTAGAGTTCATTGGTGTGGCCACTAATAGTGACTTTGGGAGGCATGATGGAGATGGAAGGCTTAATCTCGCAGCCATTAGTGATATGCTTTGCACCAAAGTACACAGACATTGACACACTCGGAGTGAACAAGTCGATCACATCGCCGATCACACGCCCCACAATCAGAGGATCCACTGAAACTGGCAACATCATCGATCACGATTACTTGTATATATTCACCACCCAAACACACACAATCAATCAAGTTATATATGAAGAGAATAACAATAGGGTGGGTTTATATATATAGAGAGTACTGAAGTAAAGTGGTGATGGATGAAACCAAACTAAACTAAACCATGGTTGATTAATAATCATGGTGGGGTCCACCATCATACAAAATAAGGAAACGGCAGGGGGTGACACGTGGTGGGGAATCCTATAGAAACAAAAACAGCCATCCTTCGTCTCCGTGAGACATGTGGCGTGATCAAGGCCGTTGATCGTGATCACCACCATACACATGTTTTCGAACGCGGTAAATGGGATGTTAGCGTTACATGCAGAGAGAAAAGGACAGGTAAGTGGAGCCCACGGAGTGAAAGCGTGGGGTGGAGAAGCATGGGAACGCATTCTCTCAATGCAATGTAAGTAACTCTTCACTGAGTCACTGATCAGTTCTCGTGGGTTTGAGTGATTCATTGTCCCTTTAGCTTTGTTAAATGTCCCACGTCATACATGACCTCCAAGAAGATTCCCTTAGGTTAAATTAGGTTCCAATTAGGGATGTCAATAGATATTTAGAATATTTGTCTAAATTCATTCATAAAAAATATTGCTTGTGAAAACCGGATTGGACCGACTGATCGGACCGCTAACCGCATAGAGGAACGAGTTGGTCCAACCTAAAAAACCGAAGTGGGGGTTGGACCGGAAATAACCGGTAAAAAATCGGAAAATGGGGTCCAACCGTTGGACCGAACCGGCGGTTTGAGCATTTTTTTTTTTCATTTCACTGCCTTCTTGGGGTAAAACTATACTTCTGCCCCCCAAACTTTCTAATTTCTAGGCTCCTACCCCCTTTATTCTTTGAAACATCACATTAAGACCCTTAAAACTACTCAACTCCTCCACCATTGTATTCCTCACTTTGTCTACATAACTCCCATACCTTTGTTTCATTCTCATAATTATTTTTAACGTAACTTACAAACACATCTTTCACTTCTTTACTTTTCAGTTTAGTCCCTGACAGATTCTCTTTCATACTTTTAACTCTTTTTTCACCTATTTTACCATTCATTAGTTATATCCTTCCAAAGTCTCCTTGTAAATTATACTTCCATAATTATTTTATGCCTCTCAAATTCTATTATCTATC
>QANZ01022037.1:17302-45341 GCA_003254925.1 Chamaecrista fasciculata | reverse complement strand
TTCTTTTTTTTTTTTTTGTGGCCTGAACTTTTTAGTTTCTTTCCCGCAACAAAGCAACATATTTTTTTTTAGCAAGTTTTACCAAATTCCTTGTTTTTTTTTTAAATACTGTCACTTCAACAAATTATTGTTAAATAATGGGCTTGGGCTTCAACATTACATATTCTTTCTGTTCTTGAATGATGGGAGTTCTATGTGTGCCGCAAGTCCAAATCCCAAAAGAATAAAGAACCCTCACAATCACCCGAATAAAATAAACCTTGGTAAGAATTTACGTGATTTTGTTTCGTGAAAACTTGTAGTTATGGGCCAACTCTTTCGAAATTGCTATGATTGATCTATTAAAGAGGAGATAAAATTGTATTTGTCTCTATTTTATATCTTCAAATTCTTTCTTTGTTTATAGGAAACGCTGTAAATCTAAAGAGTTAAATATGTTATGTCACTCGGAATAAGAGATTTGATTTTAATTCTTAATAGTTACTATTCTTAGGAGTGTTGTTTAGTTATTCTTATTTTTTTTTCTTCTATATTTACTATAAGAGTGCTCGATTATATTTGATACTTCACTATTTTGAGCGTTCGCCTCTTCTTCTCAATGGCGAGCCTTGACTTGGTCAAACCCATTTCTCTTCTCAGTAATGGGCGAGCTTTGACCTGGTCATACCCATTTCCCCCTTAACACCACGCTCTGAAATTCACAGACTCACGTCTTTGGCTCGTGGGAACATGATTTCCTGCTTCCCAACTGTCTCCCTCATCAACTCAACTCTATAAGTACTTCATTTCGGTCCTCGACAAAGGTTAGTTACTCATTACACTCGAATTACTCTTTCTTTCATGTAAATCCTCATTTAACTTAAGCGTCACAGTGTTCTTCGTAAGCCCCTTGTAAAGTTCTTGTAGGTTATTTCCAATCCATTCCTCCTGCAGCCTCCTCGATTCAATTAGGTAAGGTTCATGCCAAATTCTAGTTTATTAATATTACTATTATTATTAGATTTATGCTTTGTTGTATTTCATTGGTGTATATTTGTGTCAATTTCTCATGGATGACAAAAAAAAACCAAAGTTTGAGGCTTCAAGTGTTTAGATGATCATAAACTATGAATTTACACTGCAATGAAGATTCGAACCTAGTAGAATAACACAAGACTTACAATAAGTAATACTCTTCACGGTTTAATTTAACAGACTTTCAGTCCAAAGTCAAAACAAAGCTAGCGTCACTTCCCTATTAGCACTGTACATCCTAATAAAAACATTAAATAATGGTATAAAAGTTGAAACACCTCATCTGTTATATTCAATAACTAGCAAAAAAAAAAAAAGATTACAATTTTAAGACCTCCAAACTAACAAAAACACATGAAGCACAAAAACAGACAGAGACATTCAGATCTACAAGATGTCATGACTGAAATTAGGATGCATTTGTAGTAATAAACAAATGAGTAGTAAGAAGAAGCAGCAAAGAAAAATGGGAGATTGGAGATGAATGGAGGAAGAGTAATCAGAGATGACTGAGGAATCAACAGCTAAAGGCATTCCATCACTGTTTAGAGTGCAAGATTTTGGGTCAGAGGCAAACATCAAGGCACGTAGGACCCCAGAAACTGTGTGCATATAAGCTGTTTGATTCTTTGCCAAAAGCCATGTCAAACCCATGAGCTCACAGTCTTTGTTGTGGATCTTGGTGGTCCTGTCCTCTGATTTGCTTGAATTTGAAGCCTTCTTCTTGGTAAGCTGCTTGCAAGTCAGTATTTTAATCACAGCATCATCAGACACAAGTAGTTCATTTCATGATTGAGAATAAAGAGGGTCTGCTATAGTAAAGTTTGTTAAAGAAACAAAAATCTTGGCTGGAGTAACGTTTACTCATATAAATATTATTAGTCAGTTAATGTTCAACTTAATTGAACATAATTGCCTTATATATATATATGCTATTGATGAAATGAAACTTCCCAGAGATTTTGAAACAACTTCATGGGTTTTTCTTATTATAATATAAACTAGGTAAAAGGAGCAGAGATTCTGCTAAGTACTAATTATGAATTTGAGTTGATTTGGAAATGTGAATCTGACCAATGTCTTTGAGGCAATAAGATGATTACTTCACAAGGATAAGGCAGACACTACCATGTGCAAAGAAGGAAGGTTTTAGATTCAAAGTGCAAATATTTTGATGTTACTTCATGGCCATGATTTAACAGACAAGCTTATATATCAAGATATATGTTATTAATAATCTATCCAAAATTTGTTACCCAAATTATGAAGAGAAAGGACAGATCCTCAAATGTCTTAATACCTACAATCCCTACATTTCCATTGATCTCTTAGGACCAAAATAGCAACATTGCATGTGCTTAAGCTTAACCAGTTCTATATATATATATATATATATACACATTGCTGTAGCTAAATTGCTGCTATATTGCAGTTTGTTCTCTTTGCTAAGAAAACCAAGCACCCCAGATGAAGAAAAACAAAAAGTTGACTCTCCCAATTACCAAGCTTCAAGATTTTAACACCTTTCCTAATAAAGATTCAAACTTGAGTTCATTACATAATAAAGATTCAAACTTGGCTATTTATTTGAACAAAAACTAATCTCAAGTCCAAAAAACAAGAGCTTTAGTTAAGCTGAATGATTTGACGATGCAATGGTTTAGCAATTGAATTTAGAAGAAGAAGAAGAAGAAGAAGTGACCTTATAGAGAGAGTTCAAGCACTTGGAGCAGCCACCAAGACCCGGAAATTTATCAACATTGTTGCTAGTACTCAAGCAATTCCTCTCTAATCTCCTTACGTTTCTATCCCCAGAAATTTGACCATCATGGGTCACCGGAAAAGCCTCAGGACAATTCAAAGGATGCAATCTTATACCACAATAACAATACACCAAATCACAAGTTTCATTCGGCTGAATTAATTTTATCCCTCTCGATTTCAGAGCTTTTCCCAATCCATTCACACAAGTTTCTGAATCATCTGGTAGCAACGGCATGTCGTATGATGATGATGATGATGATGATGATGATGATGATGATGATGCAATACGAGTGCTAGAAAGAGCGGTGCCGGAGTAAGCAGAGTAGAGCCACGCCGCCAGCACTGGACAACACCGGCTACGGTGGAGCTCTCCGCCGGCGCCGGCGACTCCACAAGCGGCATTTACTGCGTGGAATAGCTCGTCGGAGAGATTCAGGGAGCAGCCGGCGACGGCGGATTGTTCTGGGAATGCAGGGATTGTTGATGGTGGAGATGGGTTTGGGAAAATTGGGTGAATAGTGGCTGCGTCTGGGTGAGGCAGAGAAAGAAAGCATGGAAACAGAATGGACAAGAAGAAGAAGGAGAAGAGGAAAAATGGGTATTCAGGAATCAAAGACATGGTGGTTAGTGGTTAGCAGTAGAGGAAGCAAGATTTGATTTTGGGGTAAGAGAAAGAAAGTGAATTATTAATAAAGAGGTCCAGAGTTCAGAACCAGAAGAGTGAAGAGAATATTACAATGGTGATAGTTTGTATGGTGATGGTGGGGTACTACAAGGTTGAGCAAAGTTTGGAACTTTAATTTGCTATTAGTATTATACCTTGGTTAGTTGTGTTTGAAATGGTTGTTATGACCAAATCACTCATGGAAGAAAGAAACATCTTTGATTAAGGAAGTGGGTTTTGTGATAGGAATCCCACGTGAGGTAGTTAGCTGAGAGTAAGACATTATATAAGGCTTTGGGCTCCCCAACTTCAACAGCTAGCTTTTGAGGTGTGGTTCTCCTAAGAGCTTATACTCGTATCAATTGATGCTTTCATTGAGAGCCGACTGACATGGAGGGGGCGACCTATAGGCTGGATTAAGGTACGTACAATGCGTCGTGCAGGATACTGAAAGTTGTATGGAGAGCTTTTGAGGTGTGGTTCTTCTAAGGGCTTATACTCCAATCATTTTGTCATTTGTGTGTGGTTAAGCTATACCTTATTACAAAGAAGGACTGATTTTCTGAAGTATTTTTGTGTTTGAAATTTCACACTAAAGTATTTAAAGAGAACATGTTATTTAATAGATGTCAATTGTGTCTGCACAAGTAGGAGGAGTGCTTGAGTTGAGTTTGTGTCACATGATTGTTGAGATCTTATTCAATGAGAATGACACAGATGACAGAACTACCAGAGGCTTATTAATTATGTTTCACCAACAGTAGTTG
This sequence comes from Chamaecrista fasciculata, assembly GCA_003254925.1. NCBI lineage: Eukaryota > Viridiplantae > Streptophyta > Magnoliopsida > Fabales > Fabaceae > Chamaecrista > Chamaecrista fasciculata. The sequence continues at coordinate 41,132 of QANZ01022037.1, read as the reverse complement.
TAGGCTTTATTCTTTTCTTACTTGCTTTCTTTTGTTTGAGTGAATAATGTGCTACTAACTGCACATAATTATGTATGTTTAACCAATTCTGTTGTGGAACTAAACTTGTTTATTGGGATAAAGCCATAAAAGGGTTTAGTGAAGCAGAAAGGAGTATAAATTCCTTACTCAAAAGCTGAATTAGCAAAAAGGCATTTTCACTCTTTAAATAATTAATAGAGATATGATCTCTTTATTGCCCTTTAATTTTCCTTTATCTGTCTCTTGCTTGTTCTCCGTCGTGGAATAAAGTTTTTCTTGGAAGCATATTATAAATTATAATTTCTAATTTCTGGTTTGAATTTTAAATCACTTTTGTCCATTTAACACTCCCTATTCTTTAATTAAAAAGGTCAAAGGTATGGCAGTATTGCTATAAATTTTCTATCTGTCCTTTTTATGAAAAAAATATAGAGAAGGGGAAATAATATCATACTCGAAGAGCTGAATTAGTAAATGGAAGCATGAATGTGTTTTTGAAGGACGACTTCAAACAATAACTTCAACAGGTAACTATCAACTAATAACTAATAACTAAATCCACGTTTTCTCTCTGTATAGAAAAATCAAAATTGGCTTTGACATTATATAATTTCGCTCCAAATTGCTGCCCAATTAAAAGGTGACAAAGACAAAATCCAGCTGTTCCAATTATGCCTTTGTCTATGATGGTCTTCTTTTCTTTTTCTTGTTTTTCTTTTCCATGTGTTTTCAGGTTGTTACACACTAGTGCATTACTGTGACTTTCACCCATCACTGTTATCTTTCTGGCCAAATTCCAAAACAATTCCCAAATAATAATAATAATAAAAACCGAAAAGAAGACTGTTATAATCTATTTCTAGCCCATACAATTCTGTCTGCTAATGGGAACTACTTCTGAAACATTAGATTTCTTGCTCTTGCAGAATCTTTTACCATAAGATACAATTTTTAGAGACATTAAAATTTTTGTTGATTATCCACTCCATCTTTGAGGCTTCCTTCCAACTAATCTGGACTCAACCCCTATAGTGTACCTAGTTATGGTGAGAGAATTCTCCAACCGAGATAGTTGTATTCACAAGATCTCAAATTTGAGATCTTATTTAAACAATACCAAATTGTTTACCATTTGGATCAAGGTCATTACATTTTAATTTAAAAATCAGCCATACATACCAAAAAGTGATCAGAAACACTAATCAAGTGAAGTTTTCTGTTTTTTAATTCCCCAACAGGCTTTGAGGTCTTAGATGCTGCAAGATTTGCACGCTTTCCAGTCTAAAGCTGCTGGTGGGGAGACTTGTGGTATCAAATCAAAGCAAAACAAAAGGTCTCTCTCTCTCTCATCATGAAACCTATAAAACCTTTCTTTAATTCATCACATCACTGGTGGATTTATCATGTGAATCCCTTTACTGCATATTCACCTCAAAAAAAGGAAAAGGAAACAACCCCTTTACTCTATATTGGATCCAGGTGTTCCAATTAATGGAATATAATATTTCTTTCCCCTCAGTTTAAGTTTCTTTATAATATATATGTAATCTATATTTAAAAAAATGTATCTTTCTTAAGTAATACAGTTTGGTCCACTTTATCCTATGTGTCTAATTCTATGAATGATTGCATATGATACGAGAATAGGTCCACCAGGATGATAATATATAAGTAACATGTACCATTATCACTGTACCTAATGTGCCAAAGATGCTGTTATCCTAAATGGGAGAAAGTTAATAAATTAATTATAATTTTTTGTTGGTTTCTGAAACCACGGCCTGATTAGTGGCAATTTTAGTTGTATTATATATAGTTCTGTACTTTATACTTTGCTTGCACCATTAACTCATTAAGGTGGTTGTTAGGAAATATGATAGGAACCTGAAGAGAAATAGATAAGAGAAAGAATTCCAAAGAGCTTTCATTACATTCAAGACAATATGGATCAAATCTCCATTTATAAACATTGTTTTTGTCCGAGTTAGTTATGCTGGCTCAACTAACTAACTACCAAACCACCTTACTAACTAACTAACTGATGTTAAGACAATATCAAAATAGATTACAAGAAAAAGGTTTCCCAAATAAACATCCATGGTTTATGGATAAAAAGAATATCTTGTTTCACAAATATGTGAATATCACCCTAGATTTTCCAATGGTAATAATGCCACTTTCAGTATCTCTAATCTAATCATTTCTGGTTGCACTACTTGGATATTTTATTATTATCTTTGAGCTTTTAATATCGATTATCTTCTTAGTTCTTACCCAGGCACCCAAGTAATCATTCATTAACGAAATGAAAACAAGAGTTATCACTTATCAGCATAATTTAATCATTTCTCACTGTTGTGAGTTAAATTTTAGACTGTATCAGCCCCTAACAAGTAAATATCTTTCATGCTTTTCTCTTTTATCTTTTCTTATGTTAGAAGCTAAAGTTTCTAGATCCTTGATTCAGTTTCGTGTTACTTGTGTTCTTCGATCCATCTGGAAAAGCTTGAGACAGAGTTGGAAAATACTAGGATGTTACAGAATAGATTTGTAGACACAGCTCATCCCTACATGTGGTATCTCCAGATGATGAAGTTTAGGATTTTATCTTTTTTTTAATCTCATAAAAGAGTCATATACTCATATGTGTAGGTGACAGAGATCAATTCTTAAAGAAGATCCAAATGACCTTGAGTTATTGGCTAAAATGCAGAAAATACTCCTAAACTTTAGTTACCTTAAAAATAACTCCTTGAACTTTGAAAAGTGATAAAAGATTCTAGAACTTTTTATTTTTTTTCAAATAGCCCCTTTTGTTAAGATTTTTATTCAAAAATATTAAGTTTATTTGTAATTTTATGATTATTACTGCATTTTACATGGATCTACATTAAAAAAATAAAAAATTTGGTAATTAATAGTAGCTAAAAAACTAAAAGAAAATGATTTTTATCAATGGAAATTTTAACAAAAGGGATTATTTACACAAAATTGAAAATTCAGAAATTTTTTTTATTACTTTTCAAAGTTCAAGAAAGTTTTCTGCATTTTAACCTGAGTTATTACCAAGTTTGTATGTATGACAAGACCAACATAATTAAGTTTCTTCAAGATTACAAATCATCATTGATCAAGCTACATGCATACATATCCTCTATATCAAACACTCAAACTTGCCAAGAATCAGCATCAAAACTGATGATTCAGAGTCAACAGGAAGGAAAATCCTGTGGGAGAGGAAGCATTCTCTCAGATTCTGTAGGACCATCTTTGACAATGAAAGCCATAGCAAGACCCCATGATGTGTGCTCCTCAAGATGACAATGTATAAACCACACTCCTGGATTATCGGCCTTAAATCGAATCGCTGCCCATCCTCCTGAAGGAACTGGTACTGTATTTCTCTCTGGTGGATCCACAAGGTTATAACTTTTCGTGTCTTTTTCGACATCAAAGTTCCCAAAACCCTGCCCGACAATGAAAAAGTTATGACCATGAACATGAATTGGATGGTTCTCCACATTAAGGAACCTTGTGCCTTGAAACACAATCTCCAAGTTTGTGCCATAAGCCAATTCTAGAATCTTTGTTCCAAATTCTGTGTTCAAGTTTCCTCTCACAGGGTCCACACCTGTGTAGTTAAAAGCTCTAGGAGGCTTATCTGGGAAATCTAAGGAGTACTCACTTGTGTGAAGTTTCTTGTAGTAAGATTCTAGTAATGAAAGGGAAGGTCTCACAAAGGACTGGTTATTCATTGAAGCATAAAAACTCTTGTTGTTATATCCCTTGCAGATTTTGTTTGCTGGGCAATCCTGAAGGTTAAGGCTTATAGTTACTATCACTTGCTTGTCAATCTTTTTAGGTACCTTACAAGGGAATTCAGGAGATGCAAGGCTTCTGAGATTTCGAGCGAATTTGGTGAAAAATCCTGTGTTTTCCATTTCAGGAAGGTTGTGATTTTGAATAGAAAGATCAGTATCAGAATAATGAACATACAAGGGCTTGCTTTTCTGGGTCATGTTCATTTTGTACCTCAAGAAACCAACAGTGGTGGAATTGTCAAATGGGAAAATAGAAGTGCGATATGGCCTCGCTGACATGGCAAACAAGCCTGAAGAAGAAGATTTGGGAATTTGGTTAGCATTGAGCAGAACATTGGTGGTCTGGCCAGGAGCAACCATGATTGCTCTTGCTATGAAAGGTTTAGTGTAAGTAGCATCAATCTCCACAACAGTCAATTTGTGGCCAGCAATGGCAAAGAAGAGCTCATCACTGAGAGCTGCATTGATGATTCTAAGCATATAGGTTTTACCAAACTCAACAGTGTAGGTGAATGTATCTGCACAAATTTTAACAAAGAAAAAGAAAATGTAACACCATTTTCAAACATGGGTGTTTTTCTTTCTTCTTTGGTCAAAACCTTATTTTGATCCTCGAACTAATGTGCAAATTTTGTTTTGGTTCTCAAACTTTTTTTGTTCCCATTTATTCCTCAAACTAATTTGTTCTACTATCAGTCCAAAACGTGATTTTGTTCTCAAACTTTTTTTGAAGTGTTGAGATGGACGATTTTTCTCTCATACATGTTCCTAATAAATGAGTTGGCAGGGAGACAAAGAAAAATCAAACATAAATTTATCTCTAATTTGTGACTAAAGAAGTAAACTCACGTATGAGAGAAAAATCGTCCATCTCATTGTCCAGGTCAGAGATAACGACAGAAACTAGACGGAATCGTATTATGGATTAACGGTGGAATAAATGAGAAAGTTTAAAAACCAAAACAGAACAAAAAAAAAATTGAGGAACAGAACAGAATTCACCCTACAATTTGAGGACCAAAATGAGATTTTTCACCTTTTCCTTTTTTTCTTTTTGTCTACATAATTAATTACCTTTACTTGAACAAGGATATAGAGGTCCAGGAAAACCATTAATGGTGTATGCATCTGAAAGATTAGGCCCACTTCCATACATCATCATCTCACTTGCCATTATATTCACATCTATATTCCACCATTCCCCTGTTGGCAAAAGCAATTACACAAACTTATAGCCTAGAATGTAAAAAAATGAGTCCTATAACATTGGAACAATGAGAGAAAACAGAGAGCAAATTACCAAAAATAATGGGGACTTGAGCATGAATTGGAGCAGAGAAAGGGTAGGGCATGCGAGGATAAATAATAAAGGCACCATATATTGAAGCTCTTTGCCAAGAATAGTGTGCATGCCATAGAAGGGTGCCTCTTTGATTCACCACTGTGAAGTTGTAAGTGTAGGAGGACCCTCCCTTTATAGGACACTGTGTGATGTATGCAGGGCCATCTGCCCATGCTGTCCTTAATTGTCTTATTCCATGCCTGTTAATAACCACAGTCACATTAATCACTCTTCAACTAGGCATGCTAATAATGGTACACACAGAATCACATTAATACTAGGCTAAAATGCTAAAAAACTCTTATGAACTTTATTCATTGTGCGAAAAAACCCCCTGAACTTTGTAATGTTATGATTATTGTTGCATTTTATATTGATTTAAACTAAAAATTAACTATTGTTGTAATTAAATAAATAATAGTAGCAGAAAAACTAAAAAAAAGTGATTTTTTCAATGAAAATTTTAACAAGAGAGTTTATTTGCGCAAAATTGAAAGTTTATGGAATCATTTGTCACTTTCCAAGTTGAGGGAGGATTTTACACAGTAACCAAAGTTTAGGAAGGATTTTCTGGATTTTAGCCTTAATACTATGAAGTGAAAACCCTTACCAATGAATAGTAGTGTTCTGAGAAATGAGATTGTTGACAGTTACTACAACATTGTCACCTTCATGGATAGTGATGGTTGGCCCTGGATATTCCCCATTCACTGTTAAAAGCGGCTTAGTGTGGCACAGTCGAGTCACATTCTTCCACTCAACCTGAAAAACACATGACCAAAAAGGATTAGAACACTCTAATTATAGTTTAAGATTGATAGAGACCTAAATGACCTTGAGAAACTTTCCCTCACAAACTAGTTGTTGAAGGGAGAGAACTAAGACACTTAAGTAAAAAAGGGTGGCCCAGTGCACGTGGTTCCCACTAGGTTGGGTGTGGGGAGGGTCAAGATGTACGCAGTTTTACCCTTGCTTTGCAGAGAGGCTGTTTCCAGGATTTGAACCCGTGACCTCTTGGTCACCAGACAACAACCTTACCGTTGCGCCAAGGCTCACCCTCAACTAAGACACTTTAATATTCCACCAAAAATCTCATTTTACTCTATGTAAGACAGACTTGAGCATTTAATATTACTCAAGTTCCTATACAAAGTCATGTTAGCCTGAGTGAGTGAGAGGTATAGATATTGATCAATAGAAATAACAACATAGATCAGAATCTCACATTAAACTGAAAGCTTTTGGTGGTGGTTATAGGCAATGATGAAGATGGTATGAGGCAAAGAAGTAGCAGTAGTACTAGTGTTAAGAAGCAATCATGCAAGGATAAACCCTGCATTATCTCCAACCCCAAGAATTGAACAAGGATATTTCAATTTTCACAAGTAGCAAGAGACCCCTTCTTTTTTTGTTTCCAACGTATAAATTATTAAACTCGACAAACTCCAAATGCATGGTCACCTTTTTATATATACATGTTGAGAGTTCAGATGTCACAGTCCTATATTGCTCAGCTAGTTGTGATGCTTCTTCGAATAAGATCTTGCTTTCGCTATATTCTTTGCTCGTTTTTTAGAGTACAAGACAGATTCTGAGTCGCTATAAAGGGGGTTGGTAAGAGCGGCAAATGACAAAACAATATGGTAAGAGTTAATACGGCTGGTACAATAACTATATGTAAATTAATAATAAATCGAATGTTTGATTTAATTTCTAGCCATTTGCTATAAAGTATCATGAACGACAAAGGCCCCTCCAATCATTGTTTTTTCCAACAAGTTATCATCTACTACACTTGTGTATTTAAAAGTCTCAATAACTAATTTTGAATGGTATTGTTTAGTGTTTGTAAAAGTTAATTTGTATAAGATTATAAATTAAACAATTAAACTATATGTGTTTCTAAAAGTAGGCTTGTCTCATCCGGGATGTTTTTCTTTCTTCCACGGTTCCGCCGGATGGTTTAAATAAGCGAGATGCAGCTGAAATGAGAAAAAGTTTGGTAAGGAGAGATTAAAAAATTATTTTGAATAAATTAATAGCTTTATTTGAAATCCCCCCTATAAAAACTACAACTTCATATGATTATATATTAATTATTTTTCTTCCAACTTCTAAATCCATATTACACAGTGATAGTAGAGAAACGAATAACTAAAGATTAACCCCAGATTTTCAATTTCTTGGACTACCAATAAGAAAAAACACTCACATTGGGCCTGCATTGGGGGGCCCTTTCAATATTTGATCAAGTATTGGACTGGAATACTTAAAGTTAGAAAAGGCCACTCCACGAATGAAGCATGCTATAAATAATTTAACAGATCAACTATTATATATTTAAATTATTTTAAGTGGTTATTGAACTTGAAGACATGTCCTAATCATGTAAATTCTATCCAAGGTGGGATTCCTGGCCAGCTGCCAAATATTTCGAGTCCAAATGGAAAAATGCTACAGTCAGTCAGTCAGTCATGACAACAAAAGAAACAAAAACAAATTTGATAGTTGATTTTGGAGAAATATCACATTTTAGTCCTCAACAAAATACAACCAATTTAAAATAGTCTTTCAAATTAATGATTCATTTCAATGTTATCCTCCTACTCAAACTTCATCCATAATTTAATGATTCAATCAATTGAATATTAGTACCGAAATTGTTTACTTTACTTATATAAAAATTTGAACTCGTATGTCAATTTAATTATTAATATTGAAAAAGAAAAGTTTAAAGGTAACACTGAAAGGAAATTCCAGAGACTACAAAATGACAGCAATTATCTTTGAAAGAACTAAATTGAAAGTTATTCTATTTATCAAGAACTAAAATAAATTAGGTTAAAGTGAAAATTTGGTCCCTTATCTTTTGCTCAATTCCCAATTTGATCCCATATTTTTGGGTCAGATCCCAATTTGGTCCCATATCTTTTTTTTGTTGTAGATTAGGTCTTATATCTTTGGGTTAATTGCATAATTGGTGTTATATCTTTGGGTATTTAGAAGTGATCCCATATCTTTATAAAAGGATCAACTAATGGTTAATCCTTTTGCAAAGATATGAGACTAATTCTACAACTTGACTATAAATATAAGACTAAAATTGAGACCTCTTGCAAAGATATAAGATCAAAACTTCAACAAAAAAAGATACAGGACTAAATTGGGAATTGAGCAAAAGATGTGAGACCAAATTTACACTCTGGCCAATAAAATATAATTTTACTCTTAATTCTCACAGTAACAAAGAAAGAAATCAGCTGAAAACAGAATCAAGAACAGAGGAGTGAGAAAAACGCTTCATTTGAAATTGGTGAATTGAGAGACATCATTCACCATCACTATTACAGAGAAGATAAACCCTGAATGAGATCAAGGGAAGCACATATTTTTAAAGTATGAACATATTAGAGATATATAATAAAATTTCAGCAACAGATTGGGCATAGCACTAACCCATTTTCATTACATTCAGTGCATCTAACCACAAGAATCCTACCTTTTTTATCCTTGACCTTCATGACCATCCTACAGCTTCCATGACAATGAAAACAAGGAAGAAATCTCATATCCCCACATCCCTCACAAACATCCCCTGCTTTCTTCATGGGCAATCCTTGAAGCAACTCACCCAATAATCCATCTTCCACTATCTTCATCACTTCATTAAACCCACCAATGTATCTTCCTTTCACAAACACTCTAGGAGGAACCATATTTTCATCTTTCTCCTTTCCCTTCAACAATTCCTTCATTTCCTCTTTAAACCCACTATCCATAGACACATCTCTCTCACATATCGCCACTCCAAATCCTTCAATCGCCGATCTCACCTCATTGCACGCCTCGAATGTCTTCCGGACTCCTCTCAACGACGTCGTATAGATCACCACTCTGTTCTCCCCTTTCGCCGGGCATATCCCGTCGAACCGGTCCAACCGGAGTTTGTTGTTGGGGTTGGAATACTCCTGGTTGTCTTTGTAGTTGGTGTTGTTGCTTATCTTTTGAGGAGGCCGAGGTGGTAGAGGTGAGAACCGGAAACTGTCGGTGTCGAGACCGGCCATGAGCTCCCAGGAATTGATGACTTCCGGTTCGGACCGGATCGCGCGTGGTTCGGAGAGAGGGGAAGGGAAAATGGAACCGAAGGTGAAGCGAGAGGGAGGAGTGGAAGGAGGAGGGTCTAGAGAGAGGAGGCCATAGGTGGTGGAGGTGAGAGAGACGATGTGGTGGCTCAGGGCGGAGCTGCCTAGACGAGGAAACTCGTCGTCGTGGTTGAGGAGATTGGAAGAGACACAACCCATGAGTGGAAAATTTGGAATTGGATCAAAAGATTGAAACTTTGAGTGTGACAATGTGGAGTTTGAAAATGAGAGAGTATGATGAGATTGAAGTTGAAGTTAGTTTTGGGATGGTGTGGACTGTGCTGTTTCTTTGTCGGTTTCAATTTTTGAAAGGGAGAGATGGGCCCTACGAAATGCGCGCTTAACTTCATTTCAAAATTGGCCCCTAGTTTAACATGCTTTTTCAGTTTCTTTTTTTTTTTCCTTGTNCATCACTAATGGATGGAGCTTGCTTGGTGCAGATACAGACATGCTTTCTGGGTGTGTGTATGTTTGGTTGCCGAGAAAATAATCATATGTTCTCGATCTGCCCAAGCAAGCTTTATCCACTTGTGATCCAAGATTCTGCTTCTTCTGAAGGGAGATCCGATCCATTAGAATCGTAATGTTTTCCTTTTCCACCTTTTATTCATCTTCTTTAGGTTTAAGAATTGACATTATTGTGCACAAATTCATTTTTTTTTTCATTATTTCTGTCTGTTTATTGTTTTAATTGTTACTTTTATTTGATCAGTTTGTTCATTGTTTATCTTAGGAGAACGAAAGCTACTGATAACGAATATCTATTGCTTAGTCTCTGATTTAATTTGCAAGAATCGCAAAAAAGATGTAGATAATTTTATCTCGCATATGATCTTTTGATGGGTGTCGAATCCACCAATAATAATTAACCTGAATTTGCACACTAAAGAATCAGTAGTAACAAGTGAGAACAGGGACAGTCCACAAGGATAAGTGTTGCCCAAGAGTTATGCAACTAGACTTGAAAAAACCAGAACCAGTGCGTAAGTCGTGCCCAAGTGTTATGAACGCGACTTAAACAAAATAGAACGTATTGTGAATGAACTTGAGAAATTTAATGAACTTAAAAATAAAAGGGTTTACCAATTGATTGAGGACTTGGCTGGGGTTGTTTTTCATGGAGTTTCATACTTGATCATCGATACCAAAATATTAATTCATTAAATTAAAATAGATTAACAAATCACACGGTGAAATCACTCTTTCTTAAAAGTTGATTAAAGGATAACGTACCCAATTTAACCACTTATTAATTAGACGAATCCGACACGATCGACAATTCAATTTAACCACTTAAAAATAAAAGGGTTTACCAATTGATTGAGGACTTGGCTGGGGTTGTTTTTCATGGAGTTTCATACTTGATCATCGATACCAAAATATTAATTCATTAAATTAAAATAGATTAACAAATCACACGGTGAAATCACTCTTTCTTAAAAGTTGATTAAAGGATAACGTACCCAATTTAACCACTTATTAATGTATATCTATGTGTGTGTGTGAGAGATTTCTGATTTAATTTGATGAGTGGAATTTGAAATTCGTATGAGAAATGAGGGTTTGTTGAGTTTATGGGAAGAAGATGATGATGAAGATGAAGAGAGTGTTGGGTTTCATCGTTTAATGTTCAAAATATGAAGCTAATATGTAGTTCAAGCTTCAGCAAAACCACAGGTACCTAATGTGCAACTTTTGAAACCACAAGTACTACTTTTTCCGTCAAAAATTTAACGGAAAATTACACAAATACTGCTTCTATTTAACGGCGAAACACACAGGTACCTAACATGCAACTTTTGAAACCACACGTCATAAAAGTGAGATTAGGTCAAACCACAGGTACCTTTCCTGTATTTTACCCTAGATTTAAAATTACATCTGATTTGTTATTAAATTTTGATTAGCATCCATAACAAATAAAAAATCAAATTAATTATAGTTGTACTAAATTGTGTAATTTTATCTTTCAAAAATTAAATCGGGATATTTATCATCTAGGAGGGACCAAATTATTGATTTACCCTAAAGTTAACAAAACTGACTTGATGGCCCAAATTAAAATGCTTGTCTATACATACAAAAGAATCCATAAAGAAATCCCACCACATTAATGAGAATCCACCCTAATTGATTAGAAATCCATAAAAATTAATGATCAGTTAGATTTTGTGATACCCTGAAATCTAAATGAAAAGTGGGTAGCCTTTTTTAACTTTTTTCCACCAGATGTGCCTATATAAACGTGACAAACACTGTCTGATCATGATCCATCTGGGGTTGGATATCAATTAAGCTAGNACTTGTTTCCCTATCGGATTCAGTGATTTGTTTTGTGTATATCACTTGTTTCCCTATTGGATTCAGTGATCTGTGAGTATGGTTTCATCTGTTATGCACATTTGTGTGCTTTGTGATAATTAATTACTTGCTTCAGTATTTTGTTGATTAATCTGTTAATAGATTAATGCTATCCAAGTGGGAGATTGTTGGATTTTTGTGTGGATTAGCATTAATCTATTGTAAGATTAATATTTGCATTTACTGATAAGTAATTAATTTATTGCAAGTCTGAATAAGAATGGATTGGGTTCATATTACTTGTGGTAATCCGTGATGGGTTTTTGGTTACTCACACTCTTAGTCTCCATTTTGTCAAAATGCTTGAGATTTTTGGCTCTGAGGTTGATTCTTCTCTTTGGATCAGTGAGTTGCCCTCAATTTTCTCAGTTCCAGATAAGTAACTCTCTTAATCTCCCTTATTTTTCCAGCAAACGATTGATCTCTTAATGAATGATGAGGGGTGTGTTGCTCCTCACGAAGATTTTTTAAGTTTATTTATTTATTTTTTAAAGATTTTGTAGATCTGATTTTCTATGAATATTGTTGGTTGTATAGGAGATGTGATCTCATTTTCTTTCTTAATATAATTTATCCTGTAGAGCTTAAGATTTTCCCTAAATTTTATCTTTGATCTAACACGTCAAAAAGCCTCCTTTTATATGGAAGAAGAAAAGGGACAATGGAGGCTGCGTTTTCAAAAATAACTTGGAGAAAATAGAATTAATGTCACTCTCAATAATGAATGCTTATTATATGTACTGTTGGAATTGATTGACGTTTGGATGTATTCAATAATAACTAGCTAGTGTAATTTTTCAAACTTTGATTGTAAGTTTGTAACAATGTAACGAGTCCACGTGTTGGTGGCAAGATTCAGAAGTTTTTATGATAATCAATTTTTAACTTATTTTGTAAATGCTTATTTAAGTTAAGATCGGAGTCTTTTATTCAACATAAAAGGCATTCCTCTTAGGTCTCATTAGTTTCCTTTTCAGCTTTTCTTACATATAAATGACACCTTCTGTCAAAAATTAATAATTTAGTTGTTAAAAGATGATAAATATATCAATTTAGTCTTCGAAATGTAAAATTATAACATTTAGTCTTCGAAAAGCATAATTATATTCAGTTCCATCTTATTATTAAAATTAACAAATATAATTTTTGTAAGACAAGGTGGTGGTTTGAATTTGATATATACAAAATTGGCCGTTTATCAAATTTATATTCGTTAAACAAAACTGGTTTGGTTCATTAAAATTGGTTTGGTTACTTAAAGTAAGCATTGAAAGTGAAAGCAATAAATAAAAAAACAAAGTGCAAATTTGATCCCTCATTTTTTGGTCAACAAATTATATACTTATCTTTTTTGTTGCAGATTGAGTCTAATATTTTTTGGTCAGTTGTAAATCAGGCTCTAATATGTTTTTGTTGTTGATTTGATCTCATATCTTTTGGTCAGATTACAGATTTAGTTTCGTATCTTTGCAAAAAGTTCTATCGTTAGTTCTACCCTAAATTTCGGCCATTTTCCCCTTAAAAGAAAAAAGAGTTCTATTGAAATTTGAGTAATAACAAAGTACACAATTTGCTAACCACAAATGATACACCTTCACTAAGATTTTACATCGTCCAAAAATTGAATACAAAACAATCAACCCAAAATATTGGATATCACCAAGAACAGTTTCTTTACGAAGAAAAAGACAACTAACCCGTATGAGTTTACCTTCAACGAGGTTCTGGCCAAAATTCTTTTCAAATATTCAAGAAACTTTTAACACAGCAGGAATACAAATCATTTCGAGCACCATAGATAAAAGGAGTTAACCCACACATAGCAAATATAACAAGGTAAGCATAAAAATTCTTTTCAGACAATCTCAAAGTGATTTCATGAATATGCGCAAGTTGAAAGAGTAGCTTTAACTCTCACTCATGCTATTATGCTAATCTATTTTTGGGAGAAGTATTCAGAATACTTGGAGCCTCAGAATTATTTGATAGCTTGGGAATATCGAAAGTGAACAAAGGATAAAATACAATTAAATTAAAGTTAACTTGAGAATCATTTAAACTTTAAAATCATATTTAAATTGAACTTAAAAAATATTTAAATTTAAGATTACAGTTAAATTAAATGTTAATAATACAAACCATAAATCTTTCATTTCATATTTATGAAAATAAGAGTAAATTAATAATTAAGTTTCTAAGAGATTATAAATATCTCCATTCAGTTGTTAAAAAATAAAATTATAACATTTAGTCCACAAAATATACAATTACAATCAATGTACTCCTTCTCCAAAAACATNTTAAATTTAAGATTACAGTTAAATTAAATGTTAATAATACAAACCATAAATCTTTCATTTCATATTTATGAAAATAAGAGTAAATTAATAATTAAGTTTCTAAGAGATTATAAATATCTCCATTCAGTTGTTAAAAAATAAAATTATAACATTTAGTCCATAAAATATACAATTACAATCATTTTAGCCCTTCTCCAAAAACATGAATTTAGATTTAATAACAAATATGATTTTTTTTAATCTCAATCATCTATTACAATTTTAACAAGATTTAAAACTACATCTGATTTGTCATTAAAATTTGATTAGTATTTTTAAATTTTAAAAAAATGATCAAAGTGGGTATAGTTAATTTCATAATTTTTAGGGTAAATTACACAAAAGGACCTTGTGGTTTGACCCATTTTCAGATAGGGTCCCTGTGGTTTAAAAAGTGTCAAAGTGGGGCATGTGGTTTCATTCGTTAGCAAATAGGGTCCCAGGTGATATTTTTCCATCCAAATTAACGGAATCAGGTTAGAATAAATTTCAAGGTGTACTATTTTGCAATTTGAACCAAGTTCTTTTTTATTATCAAAAAATAAAAAAAGGTAGGAGCTTGAATCAGGAACACATACCGCATAAACTCAATGAAGCTTGCTAGATTCGTGAACGGAGATCGCGTTTCAGCAGGAGGAGCTCGTCGCCGGCGTTCATCAATGGAGGACGGCGAGCGGTGGTTCGCGGCGGAGATCTGAGTTTGTTTTTTCGGCAAAGAAAAAGAGAGAGAAGGGTGCTTGTTTGTTCGTTCACTCACAGTCGTTATAGAAAAAAAGAAATCACTTGCGTAACTGTCTTGCCGCTGCTTAATTATGCTTTTTTTTCTCTCTCTTCTTTGGTATTGATGATGGGGTGATTTTTATTGTGGCTGCTGCGTGAAGGTGAAGGTGAAGGAAGAGTTGTTATTTAGTTTATAGCTTTGGTTTTGTTTCTTTGGATTTTGGATTTTGGGTTTTGGATATTTGGATTTTGGGTTTCTTTTTGTGTTTCTGTAGTTTGTATGAATGGCGCATCTGGAGAGTCCTCGCGAGGAAACAGGTCAATTGTTGACACTTTTTCAGCCATTGGCCTGTTTCCGCGCGAGGACTCTCCAAATGCGTCATTCCTACAAACTACAGAAACACAAAAAGAAACCCAAAATCGAAAAATCCAAAAGCCAAAATCCAAAATCCAAAGAAACAAAACCAAAGCTATAAACTATATAACAACTGCTCCTTAACCTTCACCTTCACGCAACAACCACAATAAAAATCACCCCATCATCAATACCAAAGAAGAGAGAAAAAAAAAAAAGCATTATTAATCAGTGGCAAGACACTTACGCGAGTGATTTTTTTTTCTGTAACGACTGTGAGTGAACGAACAAACAAGCACACTCTTCTCTCTCTTTTTCTCCGTCGAAAAAACGAACTCAGATCTCCGCCGTGAACCACCGCTCGCCGTCCTCGGTTTGATAAGCGACTTAGTATCATTTAAGAAAAGTCTTTAAATTAAAACCTTGTGAATGCCACTATCATTGTTAGGAGATTCTCTCACTACAATAAGGTGCTTAACATATGTTGAGTTTGAACTATTTAAGGCGAAATCTTGGAGATACTCTAAAGATAACCAATGTGAAACCCCAGAGACATCCTACGTACTGCCAAGTGTTTAATTTGTCTGTACATACAAAAGCATCCATATAGAAATCCAAAAAATTAATGAGAGAATCCACTGCAATAAATTCAGAAATCCAAACAAATTAATGATGAGATAGATTTTGTGAAAAGTGCATATACACTCAACTTTTTTCCACCAGATGTGCCTATATATATGAACGTGATGAACACTTGCTGATCATGATCATGAAAACAATCATGTGGTGTATGGGCTTGACTTCTTCAGTAATGGTTGGAGTTTGCTTGGTGCAGAGCGGGAAAACTCATGCTTTCTGGGTGTTTGTGTTTGGTTGCCTAGAAAATGATCATGTGTTCCCGTTCTACCCAAGCAATCTCTGACCATTGCTGATCCAAAATTCCATTAGAATCGTAGCATTTCTTTTACTTGTTCTTCTTTTATTTAGGTTAAAGTGGTGCAAAATTTTAATTTATTATTCTTATTATTTTTGATACGGAAGAGTCCGATCACTGCTTAGACCACGACCTCCCTTGGAGCCTCGCTCACGCCAACTGTTCTCATCCTCAGCAGACCGACTTACCTAGATGTTACTATCAAGGTCGTTGCAGTATAACAACCTACCCCATACAGACCTAAGGGGGACCCTCAGGTAACATTCACACACACACTTTACATATCACTTAATTACTTTTGCTCTGCCAGAATACTGACTTAGCCATTGGAGACTCATTTGGGAATCCAACCCCATCTGAGTGTTTGCAGGGCTGACGGACTCACAGCATTTCCATGTGAAGGGGATGATTTCTCAAGTTCAAGACTTTGATCTAACATGTCAGAAAGCTTCCTTTTATATGGAAGAAGAAAAGGGACAATGGAGGCTGCGTTTTCAACAATAAAAGATGGAGAAAATAGAATCAATGTCACTCTCAATAATGAATGCTTACTATGAGTTAGAATGGATTTACTTTTGGATGTATTCAATAATAACTAGTTAGCAGTGTGATTTTTTTTAACTTTGATTGTAAGTTTGTAACAATAATGTAACGAGTCCATGTGTTGGTGGCAAGTTTCAAAAGTTTTTATGATAATCAATTTTTAACTTATTTTGTAAATGCTTATTTTAGTTAGGATCGGAGTCTTTTATTCAACATAAAGGGCATTCCTTTTAGGTCCCACTAGTTTCCTTTTCAGCAATTCTTATATATAAATGACACCTTCTGTCAAAAAATTTCATACATGCATGTAAAATAAGAGCAAATTAATAATTTAGTTGTTAAATAAATATGACAATTTAGTCTTTGAAATGTAAAATTATAACATTTAGTCTTCGAAAAACGTAATTATAATCAGTTTAATCTTATTGTTAAAATTAACAAATATAATTTTTATTAGACAAGAAGGTGGTTTGAATTCGATATATAAAAAATTGGCTGTTTATCAAATTTATATTCGTTAAACAAAACTGGTTTGGTTCATCAAAGTAAGCACCGAAAGTGAAAGCAATTAATAAAAAAACAAAGTGCAAATTTGATCCCTCATTTTTTGGTCAGGTCGCAAATCATACTCTTATATTTTTTTGGTCAGTTGCAACGAGCATCATCCCAGGGTGGTCTGAATTCTGTAAAAGCAAGGGTTCATCGTCCAACTTGTGAACGACTTCACCAGTAGCCTTATTCTGTGTAGAAGAAACACTCGGAGTCTGGTCCATTTCGTCTCACACCAAAGAAGCAGATCGATTTCTGCTCTAATACCATGCACAAAAGATAAAATGCGAGAGAATTGGATGATTTTCATTCCAATCATGAGCTGAATATATACAAGTTGCTAGTGGTGATCACACCATGTAACTCTCACGGAAAAAGAGAAAAAAATATCCCTAACTAACTATGACGTGTAGCTATTCTAGAAGTTTATTATAGACAGAAAGAACTAATAGGGAAATATACAAAATGGTACAAGGAATATTTACATAAAGGTACACAAAACTTTTATATGTTTACAGTTTTCAACAATAAAAGATGGAGAGGCTTGGAGAAAATAGAATTCATGTCACTCTCAATAATGAATGCTTATTATATGCACTGTTAGAATTGATTTACGTTTGGATGTGTTCAATAATAACTAGCTAGTTTGATTTTTTAAACTTTGATTGTAAGTTTGTAACAATGTATGTAACGAGTCCATGTGTTGGTGGCAAGTTTCAAAAGTTTTTATGATAATCAAATTTTAACTTATTTTGAAAATGCTTATTTAAGTTAGGATTGGAGTCTTTTATTCAACTTAAAGGGCATTCCTCTTAGGCCCATAGTTTCCTTTTCAGCTTTTCTGTAAAAAAATTTCATACATGTAAAATAAGAGTAAATTAATAATTTAGTTGTTAAAAGATGATAAATATGTCAATTTAGTCTTTGAAATGTAAAATTATAACATTTAGTCTTCGAAAAACATAATTATAATCAGTTTAATCTTATTATTAAAATTAACAAATATAATTTTTGTAAGACAAAAAGGTGGTTTGAATTCAATATATAAAAACTTGACTGTTTATCAAATTTATATTCGTTAAACAAAACTGGTTTGGTTCATTAAAATTGGTTTGGTTCTTTAAAGTAAGCATTGAAAGTGAAAGCAATAAATAATAAAAAAAAAAGGTACAAATTTGATTTCTCATTTTTTGGTCAGGTTCCAAACTCTTATCATTTTTTGTTGCATATTCAGTTTGATAATTTCTGGTCAGTTGCAAATCAGGCTCTAATAATTTTTTGTTATTGATTTGGTCTTATATCTTTTAGTCAGATTACAGATTTGATCTCATATCTTTATAAAAGTTCCACTATTAGTTATACCCTAAATTTCGCCCATTTCCCCCTTAAAAAAAAAGAGTTGTATTGAAATTTGAGTAATAACAAAGTACACAATTTGCTAACTACAAATGATACACACCTTCACTAAAATTTTACATCGTCCAAAAATTGAATACAAAACAATCAACCCAAAACATTTGATATCACCAAGAACAGTTTCTTTAATTACGAAGAAAAAAACAACTAACCCAATATAAGTTTACCTTCAACAAGGTTTAAGAACACTCAAACTCACTAAAACCTTCAAAGGCGGATCACTAAAACTAATGACTTTATACTCCAAAACCTCCAAAGATAGTCAACCTAACACTTGGGATCTTCAAATTGGTTTTACTAACCACACTCTCTTAAGAGTTCTCTTTAACAACCTTCATAAAGGATCACCCATTTTAGATTTGTCAATTCAAAAAATCTCATATTCAAGAAAATTTTAACACAGAAGGAATACAAATAATTTCGAGCACAATAAATAAAAGGAGTTAACCCACACATACCAAATATAACAAGCTCAGCATAAAAATACTCTCACTAACGTTAATTTATTGTTGGGAGAAGTATTCTGAATACAGAGAGTCAAGAAGCTACGTGATTGGAGCCTCAGAATTAGTGCTAGAACATTATTAATTAGTTCCCCAGAATAATTATTTGATAGCTTGGTAATATCGAAAGTGAACAAAGGATAAAATACAATTAAATTAAAAGTCGGAAATAATTTATCCTTTTTTTATATAGCGCAAATATGAAATACTATCTCTATTTTTCAACCAAGAACATATTCAATTAAAGCCCAATACATATATTTTTGTTCTAGAAGTATTTATGCAATTATAAGAGGCCAAATTCAAACGGGAGTTAACACATCATATTTGAAACGAGAGAGATTTAACCAACTTTACTTATTTAACCATGAAATGAGTTATCCATGTTCAAGACTCGACTTTACCTTGTATGCTGACAGTCTCAAAGTACTAGCTTGTCAAAGAAAACCTGTAATTCAGGATTTGTCGCATTCAAACTTAAAATGAAAGATATGTGACCACATTCGAAGTTTTGGCTATAATAAAAAACAAGATTTAATATATTTGTACAAAATTTATCCTAACAAATCTCTACCTTCATTAATTTATTGTAATATTAAAATTACATAGATATAGTATATAGATATAGATTTAAAATTACATCTGATTTGTTATTAAATTTTGATTAGCATCCATAACAAATAAAAAATCAAATTAATTATAGTTGTACTAAATTGTGTAATTTTATCTTTCAAAAATTAAATCGGGATATTTATCATCTAGGAGGGACCAAATTATTGATTTACCCTAAAGTTAACAAAACTGACTTGATGGCCCAAATTAAAATGCTTGTCTATATATACAAAAGAATCCATAAAGAAATCCCACCTAATTAATGAGAATCCACCCCAATTAATTCAGAAATCCATAAAAATTAATGATCAATTAGATTTTGTGATACCCTAAAATCTGAATGAAAAGTGGGTAGCCCTTTTTCAACTTTTTTCCACCAGATGTGCCTATATAAACGTGACAAACACTGTCTGATCATGATCCATCTGGGGTTGGATATCAATTAAGCTAGTTATGAAAACAATCATTAGGTGTATGGGCTTCACTTCATCACTAATGGATGGAGCTTGCTTGGTGCAGATACAGACATGCTTTCTGGGTGTGTGTATGTTTGGTTGCCGAGAAAATAATCATATGTTCTCGATCTGCCCAAGCAAGCTTTATCCACTTGTGATCCAAGATTCTGCTTCTTCTGAAGGGAGATCCGATCCATTAGAATCGTAATGTTTTCCTTTTCCACCTTTTATTCATCTTCTTTAGGTTTAAGAATTGACATTATTGTGCACAAATTCATTTTTTTTTTCATTATTTCTGTCTGTTTATTGTTTTAATTGTTACTTTTATTTGATCAGTTTGTTCATTGTTTATCTTAGGAGAACGAAAGCTACTGATAACGTACCCAATTTAACCACTTATTAATTAGACGAATCCGACATGATCGACAATTCAATCTAAGTCAACAGAACTAAGACCCGAAAAATATTAATCTTAAACAATTAATTTACGAAATTACTTGTTCAGATTTTCTTCTCCCTAACATGGTAGGACCATCTTAGTTACTACTTAGTGATGAACTTATTAATTACGAATCAACAAGAACACCTAGTGTTATGTTAAAAAATCAATTAGACAACTGGGCCCTTAGTTGAATGTTCAACTTGAAAACAATTAAAAAGAGAAGAGTAGGAGAAAAAAAATATTATAAATTGATGAAACAAATAAGAACGAGATCTCACAAGTGTCAAAACATCCAATCCAAGAAGAGAAGTTTAGCCACGTAGGGCCATGGAAGCACAAATACGAAAATAAAAATAGAGACCGGGGAAGAAGAGATGCATTACAAGCTTTGGAGGGGGGGATTTATAGTATTTCCTAAGCCTAATTTCCTTCTAAACTTTCCTATTTTCCAGTTTCACTTTGTACAGTTTAGGAAAGATTGCAGAATCTCCAATAACACTTCAAAACTAATCAGCCGGACTTGAGTCTTGGACAAGACTTGTGCACCACGAAATTTCCTTTTTTCTCACAATTATGGAATTGATTTTATGGGATTTTGGCAACCATCTAAAGTTTGTTCATATTTACAAATATAAAGAATTAAACATAAAATATCATATTTTCAATTAATCTCATAAACTAGAAGGAAAATATAGAAATTAAGGAAATCGGGGATAAAATCTCAAACACATATCAAAATATCATCAAAATAACCCCTAAAATTCTGCCCAAAATCAGACTTATCATCTTTTATCAAAAATTTTTTATGCGCTTGAGTTTGACACCTTTATCTCTCCTTATAATCGATGCCCATTGTTGTGAGATCAGATCAAACAACTGTTTTTTCTTTTTCTTTTTTTTTTTGGTGGCACAGGATCAAATTGTAAAAGAAAGACTTTATCTTTTGCTCGAATGGTCGACAAATGTTGAAGGGGATGATTTCCCAAGTTTAGGGCTTCGATTAATGGGCATTGTAAAAAGTTGGAGCTTGGACAATATAGAATGTCACTCTATTAGGATGGTCTTTATTTTCTTCGATTAGGGAGTTTGTTTCTCTTTTATTGGAAAAGGATTTATCTTCTTTTTGTTATAGATATATATTTCATATCTACATCTAGAGTTCAAAGAAAAGAACAATTGATGTCTCATAGAGGGATGATGGGTGTGTTGCCCCTCAACGAGATCTTTTAAGTTTTCTTTTTTTTTTAAAGATTTTGTAGATCTTATTTGCTATGAATATTGGGGTTGTATAAGGGATTTGATCATATTTTCTTCTTATAATCTGTTATGCGAAGCGTAAAGCTATGATATAGTTGTTAGATCTATATTTTACTTGATCTTTCTTGTATGGCCTTGTGCCATTTTTTTTATGAATGAAAAAATTATCTTTCTGAAAAAAAAAATAATAAAATAATTAATGCTTATGAGTTAGAAATTAGAAGTGATTTATGTTTGGATGGATAACTGGTGTGAATTTTTAAACTTCGATGGTAACAATGTAAGTCGATATGTCGGTGACAAGTTTCAAAAGATTTAATGATAATCAATGAGTAAAATAACTTTTCGGTCCCTGATTTATGCACTCGCTGACAGATAGGTCCCTGAATTTTACCCATTGTACTAGTCGGTCCCCGAATTTTGCAAACGCTGCACTAATTGGTCCCTCCGTCATATTGGCGTTACAAANCCAAAATCTAAAACTTCAAACCCTAAACTCTAAAAAAAAGTTTGAGTTGAACAATTAGGCCCTTGACCCATCTTTATTTATATTATTCTCAATTCCCCCCCTTTTTTCTCATCTTCATTCATTTTAGTCCCAAATTTTCAAAATAAAATTGTAAAATGTCCCAAAACTCTTCCAAACATTTCAATTTAGTCCTTAAAAAATATTAAAACCCTAAACCTTAAACTCTAAACTCTAAAACTTTTTTTAATCTTCATCTTCATTCAATTTAGTCCTTAAAAATATTAAAAACAGTAAACCCTGAAACTCTAAACTCCTAAATCCTAAACTTTTTTTTTCTTGTTTTGGTCACAGATGGAGATGGTGCGGTTAGAATTAGAAGAAAAGCGAAAGAGGCAAGCGAGGAGAGTAATGGAAGTGATCGAATCGGCGACGATGAAGAGACTGAAAGCGAAGGAAGAAGAGATCGAGAAGATCAGGAAATTAAACTGGGCTATGGAAGAACGAGTGAAGTCACTGTGTATAGAGAATCAAATATGGCGCGATTTGGCTCAGACTAACGAAGCCACAGCCAATGCCCTCTGTACAAATCTCGAGCAAGTGTTACTAGCACAACAACAAATCAAGGAAAATAATAATAGTACTAACGACGACGACGACACCGTCGAGGCGGCGGCGGCGGCGGTGGACGACGTGGAATCTTGTTGCGGCAGCACCGGCGAAGAAGAGGAAGAAGACGGTTATAACAACCAGAACAGAAAATTGTTGGAGGGGGCGTAGGTTAGCGGGTAAGGGTGCGAACGATAAGGATATGAGTAGAATTAGGAGATTAATGTGCAGGAAGTGTGGGAAAGAGGAATCGTGCGTGCTGATATTGCCGTGCAGGCACCTGTGTTTGTGTAGTGTGTGTGGGTCTACTCTTCACACTTGTCCTATGATGGTGTGATTGGATTGAATTTGTCGGGAATGGGATAACAGACGGAGACGGAGACTACGAAGAAGAAGAAGATGATGATGATGAATTGATGAAGAAGAAGAAGAGAAGAAACAGGAAGGTGAATAGCATCCCTGATTCTTCGACGGTGTTATTGATTTTTGATTCATCTGTGAATGGGGCTAGGATTGGGAATTTGGGAATGAGGTTAGGATGAAGATAAAGATGATGAACAGGGCTTGCGTTTTTATTTTCAGAATTTGTAATGATGTGTAAGGATGTGTAATTTTTTTTTAAAATTTCTGGTGATGTGTAATTTTTTTTAGGGTTTAGGATTTAGGAGTTTAGAGTTTTAGGGTTTATTGTTTTTAATATTTTTAAGGACTAAATTGAATGAAGATGAAGATTAAAAAAAGTTTTAGAGTTTAGAGTTTAAGGTTTAGGGTTTTAATATTTTTTAAGGACTAAATTGAAATGTTTGGAAGAGTTTTGGGACACTTTACAATTTTATTTTGAAAATTTGGGACTAAAATGAATGAAGATGAGAAAAAAGAGGGGGAATTGAGAATAATATAAATAAAGATGGGTCAAGGGCCTAATTGTTCAACTCAAACTTTT
>QANZ01022028.1:14760-37067 GCA_003254925.1 Chamaecrista fasciculata | reverse complement strand
TGATTTAGAATTATAATAATGCTCTAAAAATAATTATAAAAGCCTAGGGCTAGGCGCCTAGGTCAAGTAAGCCATAAGAGAGAATTCATTTGTGCAATTTTCATCCTCCTTGTTGAGAGAGATAGAAAAATCGCCTCCTTCAAAACCCTAGCCTCCAAGTGAGAAAAATTTGGTTCTCAAGAGTTGAGAGGGTAAAATCGAATTGGCCTAAGAGTTAGGCAATTCGATTTGTGGTTGCCAAATTAGGGTTTGTGAGAGAAGGAAAAACAAGAAGAGTTCTTGTGGGGAATTCTCATGCGCCACTTTTGGAGTTTGGATCAAGAAGGAGTTCTTGAGTTCAAACACACTGTAGATTGGTCCCTAGTTCTTTTGGAGAAAAGAACTGAAGGCTAGCACCTTGGTGCCCGAAGAAACTGTTCGTGTGGATTACTGGCAGAGGGAGAACGCTGGGAGTGGGCTCCTTGGACACGCCTTGTACAACCAGAGGATTGAAACTCGTGAGGTATACCACTATCTATAAAAGTTTTAAATTCTACTAGCGGATCCGTTCGGGAATTTTAGGACCTAGCGTGTTTTATTTTAATTTTATTTTTGCTTCCGCTGCGTTAGGCGCCTACAATTCCCAACATAATGATGACCTCAGGTCTAAGGCGTCGTGACAGGCGTACAAGAGAGGCAAGCTGATGACTAAACCCATGCAAGACTCTTCGGGTCAGTCCAGCAATTTGTAACCCTTTACATAATTGAACCATGACTCTCGTTCCAGCATCTAGTGCATGCATCTCTATGCACCGAGGTCATGCTGGTCTTAGTTCATTTTCGCTCCCACGAAAACAATCAGCAAGGGACAGATTTTGATTAATTATCACATAATTAATCACGGACGCTATCATAGTAAACATGCTAATAATATGATAACACATTAATTTATCTCTATAAATTAATCCAAATGTTCATAACATTTTACATAAAATGATTGGCCCTAGGGCACAATCTCCAACAGACTCCCACTTGCACTAGGGTACAATCATCAATCTAGCTGTTCCTACTCCTAGGTACACTGATCAATGCATCTAATCCCCATCGACGATACATGCCGCTCATGTATGACCCTTGCAAGAGGCTTCGTCAGAGGATCAAGAACGTTATCCTCGCCTGTTACTTTGCATATCTTCACATCACCTCTGTCAATCATCTCTCTGACAAGGTGAAAACGTCTGAGTATATGTTTGGTCCTCTGGTGGGACCGTGGCTCCTTGGCTTGCGCAATAGCACCACTATTGTCACAATACAGGGTAACGGGATCAGAGATGGTCGAAACCACACCAAGCTCGGAGATGAACTTTCTAATCCACACAGCCTCCTTTGCTGCATCCGATGCTGCAATATACTCGGACTCCGTTGTAGAATCGACAATCGTGCTTTGCTTGGAACTCTTCCAACTCACGCTGCCACCGTTCAGAAGAAACACATATCCTGACTGCAATTTAAAGTCATCTTGGTCGGTTTGGAAACTAGCGTTTGTGTAACCCCTTACACATAGCTCTTCATCAGTTCCATCGCAAACCAAGAACTCATCCTTAGTCCTTCTCAAGTACTTAAGGATATTTTTGACGGCGATCCAATGATCCTCACCAGGGTCTTGTTGGAATCGACTTGTCATTCTTAGGGCAAACGACACATCGGGTCGAGTACATAGCATGGCATACATGATGGATCCTATTGCCAAAGCATAAGAAATTCCACTCATGCGCCCTCGCTCAACAAGTGTCTTGGGACACTGTTTCTTGCTCAGGGTCAGCCCATGATTCATCGGTATGAATCCCTTCTTGGAGTCTTGCATACTGAACCTCTTCAGTACCTTATCCAAGTACGTACTCTGACTCAATTCAAGAAGCCTACGAGATCTATCTCTATAGATCTTAATGCCTAGAATATAGGCAGCTTCTCCTAAGTCCTTCATTGAGAAAGATTTTCCTAACTAGGATTTTACAATCTCTAAGGTTGGAACATCATTTCCAATGAGTAATATGTCATCGATATATAGTACCAAGAACACAATTGTGCTCCCACTAACCTTCTTGTAGACACAAGGTTCATCAGGGTTTTGTAAGAAGCCAAACTTTTTGACTACTTCATCAAAACGATGATTCCAACTCCTGGATGCTTGCTTCAATCCATAAATGGATCTCTGAAGCTTGCATACCATGTCTGGTGCCTCAGGACATACAAACCCCTCGGGTTGTGTCATATACACATCATCGGGAAGCCTCCCATTAAGGAACGTTGTTTTGACATCCATTTGCCATATCTCATAGTCATAATATGCGGCTATGGCAAGGAGGATCCTAATGGACTTGGCCATTGCAACAGGCGAAAACGTTTTGTCATAGTCAATACCGTGACGTTGCGTAAATCCCTTCGCAACTAGCCTCGCCTTGAAGATGTTGACATTGCCATCCATGTCTGTTTTCTCTTTGAAAACCCACTTGCACCCTATGGGTTTTACCCCTTCGGGTGGAGCGACCAAGGTCCATACCTTGTTGTCGTACATGGACTGCATCTCAGCCTTCATGGCTTCAACCCGTTTCTCAGAGTTGGGGTCTACGATGGCCTCTTGATAGGTGGTGGGCTCACCATGCTCCATGAGCAACACATCCTTGTTCTCAGTCACCAGAAATCCATATCTCTCAGGCTGAAAACGTGTCCTATCAGACCTTCGCGGTCCTTGTGCTTCTGGAGGAGCTTCCACAACATCTTGTGGATCTTCTCCAGTTTCCGTCTGTGCCTCTGAAGGGCCTTGTGGATCTTGAACTTCTTCGAGATCCACCTTACTCACACTATTTCTTTTGGAAACTAGATCCTTCTCTAAGAAGAATCCACTTCTGACTACAAACACTTTGTTGTCAGTTGGGCAGTAAACATAGTATCCCCTTGTTTCCTTGGGGTACCCTACAAACAAGCACTTGAGGGATTTGGCAGATAGTTTATCATTAGCTTGTTGCTTAACGTAAACCTCACATCCCCAAACTTTGAGATAAGACAAATCGGGACTCCTCCCTTTCCATATCTCATATGGTGTCTTCTCAACTGCCTTAGACGGAACACGGTTAAGTGTGAACGCGGCAGCTTCTAAAGCATATCCCCAAAAGGATAGCGGAAGATCAGTTTGACTCATCATAGATCGAACCATATCCAATAGAGTTCGATTCCTCCTCTCAGACACACTATTCCACTGTGGGGTTCTAGGAGGAGTAAGTTGTGAGACTATCCCACAACAACTAAGATGATCAATAAATTCTTGACTCAAATATTCGCCTCCTCGATCAGATCGAAGGACCTTGATTTTCTTGTCAAGTTAGTTCTCAACTTCATTTTGAAATCTCTTGAACATTTCAAAAGATTCTGACTTGTGCTTCATTAGGTAGACGTAGCCATACCTACTGAGGTCGTCAGTAAACGTAATGAAGTAGGAGTAACCTCCTCTAGCATGGATACTCATGTGTCCACATACATCACTATGTATGATCCCCAACAAGTCAGATGCCCTCTCAGTGTGGCCAGTGAAGGGCGCCTTTGTCATCTTGCCAAGTAGACAAGATTCACAAGCATCATATGATTCAAAATCAAATGAGCTTAGAAGTCCATCTCTATGGAGCTTCTCTAGGCATTTCTCATTTATATGGCCTAAACGACAATGCCAAAGGTATGTAGGATTAGATTCGCTAATCTTAATCCTTTTCGTATCGATGTTATAGATCTCGTTATTATGTCGTTATTCCAATTTTAAGATAGAGTGGTTATCATGCAGATCTCCAGAAGCATATAACACAGTATCTTTGTAAATGGAACATTTTCCATTCTCATTCACACAAACAAATCCTTCCTTATCCAAATAAGAAAGTGATATAATGTTAGAACTCAAGGATGGAACATAATAACAATTATTCAAAAACAAAACAAGCCCTGTGGGCAAAACTAGCTCGTATGTTCCTATAGCAACAGCAGCAACCCTTGCTCCATTGCCCACACGTAGGTCCACCTCGCCTCTGCTCAGCTTTCTACTTCTTCTCAACCCCTGCACATTAGTACATATGTGAGAACCACAAGCAGTATCCAATACCCAAGTGGTAGGAGTAGACAAGTGAACGCCTATAATAAAGATACCAGAAGTAGAGGCTTCGCTCTTCTTCTTCTTCTTCAGATCTTCCATGTACAGCTTGCAATTCCTCTTCTAGTGTCCAGGCTTCTGGCAGAAGAAACAAACTGTATCCTTAGTGGGCTTTGCCTTCCTCGCAGGCGGTGGGTTAGGCTTAGCCGCAGGCTTGGTCCCACCAACCTCGGCGTCTCCTTTCCTCTTTCCTTTGCCCTTACCCTTTCCCTTGTTCTGAAATAACAAGACAGTGCTAGGCGCGTTCAGAGACGGTCTTCTCCATGCAGTTCAGAGACGGTCTTCTCCATGCCATTCATATTAAAGTTTAAGACGAACTGGTCATAACTTCTAGGTAGCAAATTAAGGATCAAATCCGTCGCTAGCTCTGGCACAATGGGAAAACCCAGCCTAGCAAGGTGATCTATGTACCCCTTCATCTTTAAGATGTGGGCACTAACAGATCCACCTTCTGGCATCTTGCAAGAGTAAAGAGCCTTTGCAGTCTCAAACCTCTCTTGCCTTGCCTGTACTTGGAACATTTCCATGAGATGCGTCATCATCTCATATGCCCGCATGTTCTCCAAGTTCTTTTGGATCTTGGGAATCATGGTAACCAGCATAAGACAGGCAACGTCCACAGAGTCACATTGATGCTTCTCATAAGCATCTCTCTGTGCTCTTGGAGCATTTGCAGCAGGCTGTTCAGGGATGGGGTTTTCCAGGACATAGAGCTTTCTCTCCTGGGTGAGAACAATTCTCAGATTTCGGTACCAGTCGAGAAAGTTAGTCCCAGTCAACTTGTCCTTCTCAAGGACAGATCGCAGTGATAGTGTTTGAACGTTTGTTGCCATTTCATTCTACAATTCAGATTTGAAAAGTTTAATTAGCAGGAAAAATAAAATATATCCACCATTTTATAAAACCCAGCAAAATTTATTATTAGTGGCTAAGACCCATATTTCACCAAAGTTTACCGTCGCTGAGGGCGATCATGCACTCTTTGGTTATTTAGGTAGGTAACTCCTTACCAATCACATCTCTATGTGACTCTTAGATCCTTATGGGACTGTATCATCATATGATACTTATTATGGCATGTTTATCCCATCTAATGCCTTGAGGTCCAAAATCGTTTTGATAACCCCATTAAGTCACACAATAAATCTTGTGAATGGCTAGGTTCAAAACAACGAGGCTAAGGCCCAATCCCATATCATCAAGGCCCAACTAAACACGTGTCGCTGAGGGCGATCACCGCATTTAAAGAACCAGGATTTCAATAGGCGTCGCGTTGAAACTCCCATTCACCCCTGTGTCCTCAAGGTCAAGGTAGATACGTGTCACTGAGGGCGATCACCGCTCCACGACGAACAAGATTTCAACAGGGCATTTTATTGACGGCATTAAAACTTAAGATTTTCTAAAAGGGTTTGATTTTTATAATGTTCCGTTTTATAGTTTAATTTTAAAACTTCTTTTAAAATTAAACGAGTCATGCCACATGTTTATTTCCCCATGTATCACATACATATAAACATGTGCCCGGATCTTGCATCCTATGCAAAATCCCACGCTCGTATCGTATACGTGGTTGTAGCGTAAAATTAAAAGTAGCATGTTAAAATTTCGTACACTAAACATACATCTAGCGCATCACATACAAACTAAATGTAAAGCACACTGTGTTTAGATATGGCCAATCTACCCTATAATTCTCTCAAGCCAATGAGAGAATTTTTCTAAAAAGAAAAATAAAATTACAAAAGAATAAACCCCAGTTACAATGAGGTATAAACTGAAAGTAAAATTACAATAGAGTGCAGGGAGACGACACGCAGACCGTATTTACCAAAAACCCTAGAGCCATATCCAACACCACACAATTCACATATGAACAATTCATATAATTATGTCAAACACAGCATACAACACATATCAATTAGGGTTTGTGCAACTTTGACATGCCTTTCTTGAAATTAGGCCTATTGTGTCAATAATTATAAAAACCATGAATCCCCATTCAAGAATTTAAATTATTGACCCAAAAATTTTAAAATTCATAATTTTAATAAATTTTCAGCCACCCCACTATAATTATAATTAAAACAATTTTAATTTATAATTATATAGGGATTTCGACTTTAGGTCTTATATTCAAGAAATTTTTTTCAATCAATCCTATTGATTCCATATGTATCATATACATATAATTTGCACCTTTTTCCGTAGATTAAGTTTTTTTTAAGAAAACTGTTCGGTGGATTTTTTGTAAAACCAAAACATGTGATTGAAAGCGGTAAACACACATATCATACATCATATGTACAGTTTTAAATCCTAGAACTAGCGTGGCTCTGATACCACTGTTGGGAATTCCAGGTGCCAAACGCAGCGGAAGCAAATATAAAATTAAAAAAAAAAACGCGCCAAGCCCTAAAATTCCCGAACGGATCCGCTAGTAGAATTTAAAACCAATTAAGATAGTGGTATACCTCACGAGTTCCAATCGGTTGGTTATACAAGGCGTGTCCTAGAAGTCCACTCGTAGCGTCCTCCCTCCGCCGGTGATCCACACGAGCAGTTTGTCAGGCACCAAGGTGCTAGCCTTTTGTTCTTTTCTCCAAAAGAACAAGGATCCAATCTACAGTGCTTTTGAAATCAAGAACTCCTTCTTGAATCAAAAGGGAAAAGTGGCGCAATAGAGAAGAACCCACAAGAACCCCTTCTTGTTTTCTCTTCTCTCACAAACCCTAATTTTTGGTGACTGCAAATCGAATTTCCTAACTCCTTAGGCAAAGTCGATTTTTCCTCTCACACAACACTTGGGAGCCAAAAATTTTCCTCACTTTGAATGAGCTAGGGTTTGAATGTGGCGACTTTGCTCTCTTCTCTCTCTAGGGAAGAAAACAAAATTTTCACAAATGATTTGTGATTCTTTTCCAAGTCGCCTAGCCCTAGGGTTTTTAATTATATTTAGAGCATTATTATAATTCTAAAATTATAATATTATAACTATATGAATTGAATTTCNCTTAATGTCCCAGACATTTCGCTATGTCTTAAATTGTGTCACCGGAGTGACCCACGAATTAACCCTAATTCGTGTCCCTTTAAGCGGTGTCCTGGTCCTGCTCATGTGTGACCCAGCAGGCCCCACGTGAAGTTGGCAGCAAGCCATCTCTATGACTTACAAGTCGTGAGCGGACTCTAGCAAGCCATCACGACTACCCAAAACACGTGAGTTATCGTTTTTACCAAAACCGACTTAATCTTAGCACCTCCTTGTCATAGACCCTATTGTCCTACGATATCTTGGTCATGGATTAGGAACAGGAAACTCATCCATAATCCAAACCTCAACTTTCTCGATTTCCTGAGTAATTCCCAATTTACTGAGTGGCCACTCTTTTCCTTGGACAGACTCATTGAGGGCGCCAATTAGATATCTCCCATCTAATGAGGGACAAAATCCCATCTTGGTCAATCCACATTCCTCAGCACGACAATAAACCAAACCCGTACCAAGCTCTTATGGCTACCCTGCTACGGGCAACGTTAGACTAGGCCAAAGTCTGCAACGCCGGAATAATGATGACCTCAGGTCTAAGGCGTCGTGACAGGCGTACAGGAGAGGCAAGCTGATGACTAAACCCATGCAGGACTCTCCGGGTCAGTCCAGCAATTTGTAACCCTTTACATAATTGCACCATGACTCTCGTTCCAGCATCTAGTGCATGCATCTCTATGCACCGAGGTCATGCTGGTCTTAGTTCATTTTCGCTCCCACGAAAACAATCGACTAGGGAGAGATTTAGATTAATTATCACATAATTAATCACGGACGCTATCATAGTAAACATGCTAATAATATGATAACACATTAATTTATCTCTATAAATTAATCCCAATGTTCATAACATTTTACATAAAATGATTGGCCCTAGGGCACAATCTCCAACAGCCTGCTCTTTGGATCTTCCTCCGCATCGCCATCGGGCCTTGGTGGCTTGCGCACAGTCCGTCGTGGACTTTAGTCAACACCCTGGTGATCTCATCTCCTGCTATGCACTTGGCCCCAAGATGACTGAAGTTTTTCCTGTATAAGGCCCCTTGTCTGATGAAGTATCGGTCAGGTCTTCTTGTGACCTTCCTCGCTTCGCTTTTGTCCGAAGGGAGGGCGCCCGTGTTCAGGTATTTGAATATTGGAGTCCTCCAGTCGACAACTTCCTCAATGGGAAGAACGTCCTGCTCTAGTATCGAGGGCTCCCTAAGCGTTGTTTTGATGATGGAATCCCTGCCTCCTTTGGTCGGCTTAGACGCCAGTTTGGCGAGCTCATCTGCTAGGGCATTCTCGCTTCGTGAGATGTGCTTAAAGGTGGCTTCAATTCCAGAGCCTTTGATGATCTTCTTCGCCTTTTCGGCGTATTGGACCATAGTCGGGTCTTTGGTTTCGTATTCCCCATTCATCTGTTGTATCACCAGTTGGGAGTCTCCGAAGACTTCCAATTTTTTGGCACCGATGTTCGCTGCCAATTTCAAAGCAGCGATCAACGCCTCGTACTCCGCTTGATTGTTGGTGACCGGACATTCAATCTCGATCGACTGCTCAACTATCGAGCCATCTGGGGCCCGCGTCACTATTCCTGCTCCGCGCTGCGAGTGTGACGCGGCGCCATCGATGTGTACACTCCATGTCCAACTTTGGGCGTTGTCAAGGCCAGTCATTTCTGCTAAAAAGTCCGCCAACGCCTGTCCTTTAATGGCCCTCCTTGGTTCGTAGGCTATCCCATACTCTGAGATTTCTACGGACCAAATCGACATTCTCCCGGCGATGTCTGGCTGCTCTACCATCTGCTTGATGGGTCTGTCCGTTCTGACAATTATTTGAAACTGCTGGTAGTAATGCCTCAACTTTCTAGTTGAGTGAAGCAACAAGAATGTTAGTTTCTCTAAGCGGTGATAGCGCTTTTTAGCTCCCATGAGCGTTTTTCTTTTGAAGTAGATGGGTTTCTGTTCTTCCCCTTCCTCAAGCACTAAAGCTGAGCTAACTGCAACATCCGTGGACGCCAAATAGACATAAATTGGTTTATCCTTAACTG
This sequence comes from Chamaecrista fasciculata, assembly GCA_003254925.1. Classification (NCBI taxonomy): domain Eukaryota; kingdom Viridiplantae; phylum Streptophyta; class Magnoliopsida; order Fabales; family Fabaceae; genus Chamaecrista; species Chamaecrista fasciculata. The sequence goes on along the minus strand of QANZ01022028.1, from coordinate 27,815 downwards.
GGATTACCAAGATGGGTGGTGATGCCAGATATGTTTTCAACTTCTGGAAGGCTTCCTCGCATTCCTTGGTCCATTCGAATTTTTTATTCGCTTTGAGCGTTTGGAAAAATGGTAAGCATTTGTCAGCAGACCTGAATGTAAAGAGAACTATCGATGAGTAATGCTCGTTTTATTGATAAGTAATATGCGTCGCAAGACGGCTTACATGGTAACATATTAAACTCTGACACAGACAGAAACTAAAAACACGACATGACTCAAAATAAGACTGTAGTTGTAAAGCTTTATTGCTGAGGAGGTGTTAGGCGCCTTCTACCTCGATAGGAACCTATGGAGAGCCGCTAGCCTGCTGTTGAGGCGCTGGAATTCCTTGACTGATTTTGGAGACTTCATTTCCAGAATGGCTTTGCATTGGTCTAGGTTTGCCTCGATCCCCCTGTTAGTTAGCATGAATCCGAGGAACAACCCCCCATTGACTCCAAAGGCACATTTTTAGGGGTTCAGCTTCATTTGGTACTTGCACAGTTGGTTGAAGATTTCTATCAAATCCTCAGTGTGCTTTCCACCTTCCTTGGTCTTCACCACCATGTCGTCTACATAGACTTCCAAATTCTTCCCTATGTAGTCTCTGAAGAAGAGATCCATCATCCTTTGGTAGGTGGCGCCTGCGTTCTTCAACCCGAAAGGCATCACCGTATAGTAGTACGTTCCTAGCTCTGTAATGAAAGTCGTTCCTAGCTCTGAACAGAGACCTCATCCCTGAAGTCCTCCACCTCACAATTCAGGACTTCAGGCTCTACCGCCTTCTGGGCGCTGTCACCTTCCTTGATGGCCCTTGTCTTTCTTCTCCGCTCCTCCTCATTGGTCTTTTCAAGACTCACCGCATAGCACTGTCTAGCTGTTTTTTTGGTTCGTTCTCACCTGCCCTACTCCCTGTGGAGTTGGGAATTTCATGCGTAGGTGAGCAGTGGATAATACCTCTCTCATCTTGTTCAAAGAGGGGCACCCAAGGAGGACATTCTATTCCCAAGGCGCCTGCACCACTAGAAATTCTACAGTGTTACTGGTCACTCCTGGGTACTCCCCCACAGTGAGTCGCAAGTCAATCTTTCCGATGGCCGGAATCTGGTCCCCTGTGAACCCTATCAGGCTTCCATAGTGCTCTTTCAGGTCCGACATGGGAATGCCCAATTGGTCGAAGCATCGCTTGTACATAATGTCTGCGGAGGAGCCCTGATCCACCATGATCCTTTCCACCGTGAAGCTGCCGATCTGGGCTGTGATTACCATGGGGTCATCGTAGTCTTGGTTGACCTCCCACAATTCATCGTCAGTGAAGACTATGAGTGCGACCCATCTTTCCTCGGTGGAGGTCTCTTTGTAGTCTATTCTCAGTATGGACCGGTTCACCTTTCTTCTTTTGTGGGGGGTCTTACCACCATTTTTCCTATGCCACCTGAGATCATATGGATGATTCCGGTTGGTCTGTTTTCTCTCGGCGGTGTGCGCCGAACTGTTGGAGATTGTGCCCTAGGGCCAATCATTTTATAGATATGTTGTGAACATATCAATTAATTTATGGAGATAAATTAATGGTTATCATATTATTAGCATGTTTACTATGATAACAGTCCTTGATTAATTATGAGATAATTAATCTAAATCTGTCCCTGATCGATTGTTTTCGTGGGAGCGAAAATGAACTAAGATCAACATGACCTCGGTACATAGGGAGGCACGCACTAGATGCTGGAACAAGAGTCATGGTGCAATTACATAAGGGGTTACGAGTTGCTGGACTGACCCAGAGAGTCCTGCATGGGTTTAGTCATCAGCTTGCCTCTCTTGTACGCCTGTCACGACGCCTTAGACCTGAGGTCATCATTATTCTGACGTTGCAATTGTCAGACTTTGGCTTAGTCTAACGTTGCCCGTAGCAGGGTAGCCATAAGGGCTAAGTACAGGTTTGGTTGATTGCCGTGCTGAGGAATGTGGACTGACCAAAATTGGGATTTTGTTCCCCATTAAATTGAGAGATATCTTACTGGGGCCCTCGATGAGTCTGTCCAAGGAAAGAGTGGCCACTCAGTATATTGGGACTTACTCAAGAAGATCGAGAAAGTAAAGGTTTGGATCATGGATGACTTTCCAGTGCCTGATCCATAACCAAGATATCGTAGAACAATAGGGTCGGTGCCTAGGAGGTACTAAGGTTAAATCGGTTTTGGTGAAAACGATTACTCACGTGTTTTGGGTAGTCGTGATGGCTTGCTAGAGTCCGCTCACGACTTGTAGGACATAGGGATGACCTACTGCCAACTTCACGTGGGGCCTGCTGGGTCACACACGAGCAGGATTAGAACACACTTTATAAGGGACACGAATTAGGGTAATTCGTGGGTCACTCCGGTGGCCTAATTTAAGACACAGAGGAAATGTCTGGGACATTATGTCTTGTCTTAAATTTTCTACAGTTATGAAGTATTTAAGTTTGTTGGACAAATTTAAATATAATAATTGATAAATGATTAATAGGGATTAATTATTTACAATTTAAATATTAGGGAAAATAATTCAGATAAGTTTCCTAAAAGTTAGGAAATTATTGAATTATAAAATTCCCCAATATTGTTGAGAGGGTGGCGCCTGTTATGGGCTTTTTATTAATAAAAATGTTTTATTAATTTAAAGTCATGAATTTGAATTCAAAAGATTTGATAGAGATATCAAAAGATTTGAATTCAAAAGATTTGGTGAGATCTCAAAACATAATCTTTGGAGAATCATGACTTCCTAAGAGTTAGGAAGGTTTTTGATTTATAAAATTCCAAGGATAATTTTAGGGCTACATGGCGCCATCTTGGTGAATCCTTTGGGGAGATTTGATCTCTCAAAAGATTCTCTAAGATTACGATTTGAATTTAAATTTAATATTATGGTAATATTATAATATGAAATTCAAGTCATGAAGCCATATATTATTATAATTTGGAATTATAATAATGCTCTAAAAATAATTATATACATGAGTATATAAGGTGCTAGGCGCCTATTTGAGAATATACACAAGTGTGAAACCCTAATTGTATGAGCATTCATCTTCCTCCTTGTTGAGAGAGAGAGAAACTCGCCTTCCTCCTTGTAGAGAGAGAAGATTCGACTTTGCTCCTAAGAGTTAGAGAGAGAAAGTCGATTTAGGGTTTTGGGAGAAGAAGAACAAAAGGAGTTTTGTTGCTATCTCCTCCATTGTTGAGCCACCTAGCCTGGAATTCAGAGAAGGAGTTCCTGAGTTCAAAAGCTGTAGATTCAATCCCGATTTTCTTTGGAGAAAGAAGCAAGGAGGCTAGCACCTCGTGTTCGGGAAACTGTTCGTGTGGATTACCGGTGCAGGAAGGACGTTGCAAACGGACTTCTCAGACTCACCAAGTTTAACCAATCCGATTGAAAGCTTGAGGTATAACACTTTTCGTATCTGGTTTTAAATTCAACTAGCGGATCTCAGGGTTGGATTTTCCTGGGGAGCGCAAGTTTTTTATTTACTGTTTGCTTCCGCTGCGTGATTTCTCCGGGGATTTCCCAACAGTGGTATCAGAGCCACGCTAGTCCTGGATTTAAAATCATATTTTGTGTACATGTGATGTATGCTTGGCGTGTTTTACCTGTTTCAATCACGTTTTTGGTTTTACAAAAATCCACCGAATATTTTGTTGAAAATTGAATCTACAAGAAAAGGTGCAAATTTATGTATGTGATACATAAAGAAATCAATATGATTGATTTGAAAATTTTTCTTGCAAATATAGGCCTAAGTCGAAATTCCCATATAATTATGGTTAAAAGTGTTTTAATCATAATATTATGTGGGTGACTGAAAATTTAAATAAAATTATGAATTTTAAAATTTTTGGGTCAATAATTGAAATTTTGGAATATGATTCCTGAATTTTATAATTATTGATAATTGGCCTAATTTCAAGAAAAGGCATGTTAAAATTGCACACCCTAATTAACACCTACAAAAATCGTTTTTGATATGTGTTGGATATATATTGTATTTGACATAATTGTATGAAGTGTTCATATATGTAATTGTGTGGTGTTGGATATGGCTCTAGGTTTTGGTGTATACGGCCTGCGTGTCGTCTCCCTCTATCCGATGTAATTTTACTTTTCAGTTTATACCTCAATGTAACTGGGGTTTACTCTCTTGTAATTTTACGCTTTCTTTTTAGAAGAATTCTCTCATTGGCTTGGGAGAATTGTTAGGATAGGTGAGCCATATCTAAACACAATGTATGTCAGTTTTACATTTAGTTTGTATGTGATACAAAGTGCTAGATGTATGTTTAGGACGTGATTTTAACATGCTATTTACCCCGCTTTGGCGCAATATATTCGTATGCGATACGAGCATAGGATTTTGCATATGATGCAAGATCCGTGCACATGTCTATGTGTATGTGATACACTTGGGGAATAAACATGTGGCATGACTCGTTTAATTTTAAAAGGAGTTTTAAAATTAAACTTTAAAACGGAAATTTTCAAAAATCAAACCCTTTTAGAAAATCTTAAGTTTTAGTGCCATCAATAAAACACCCTGTTGAAATCTTGTTCATCGTAGAGCGGTGATCGCCCTCCACGACACGTATCTACCTTGACCTCGAGGAGACACGGGTGAATGGGGGTTTTCAGTTCGACGCCCATTGAAATCTTGGGTCCTTAAATGCGGTGATCGCCCTCCGCGACACGTGTTTAAGTGACGCCGTTGATGATATGGGGCTGGGCTTCAGCCTCGTCATTTGGGCCTTGCCATTCACAAGTTTTATTGTATGACTTAATGGGGCTATCAAAACGGTTTTGGGCCTCAAGGCATTAGATGGGATAAACATGCTGTATCATATGATGATACAGTCCCATAAAGATCTAAGAGTCACATAGAGATGTGATTGGTAAGGAGTTACCTACCTAAATAGCTAAAGAATGCATGATCGCCCTCCGCGACAGTAGACTTTAGTGAAATATGGGTCTTAGCCACCAATAATAACTTTCACTGGGTTTTATAAAATGGTGGATATATATATACCTGCTATTTAAAACTTTTCATATCTTAAGTTGTAGAATCAATGGCAACAAATAATAGTTCATCACTATCACTGCGATCTGTCCTTGAGAAGGACAAGTTGTCTAGGACAAAAATTCCTTAACTGGTATTGTAATTTGAGAAGTGTTCTCAACCCAACGAAGGAAGTTGCTGACTTCCTCGATTGGTTTTGTAATATGAGATTTGTTCTCACCCAACCAAGGAAATTTTGTGTCCTAGAGATCCCTCCCCTGAAGAGCATGCCAAGGACGCTCCAAGAGCATGGAGAATTGCTTAGAGAAGCACTTCAATGACTCTGTGGACGCCACTTGCCTGATGCTAGCCACAATAGTTCAAGGAGTTGAACAAGGGAATATTGTCGGCTGTTGAGATGGTCACACATCTCAAGGAAACGTTCCAGAATCTGGTGAAAGGGATGGGCAAAGGAAAGAGGAAAGGAGACGCCGAGTTTGGTGAGACCAAGCCAGCGGCTGAGCCTGACCCACTACCTACCAAGAAGGCAAGGCTTTCAAAGGATGCAATTTGCCATTTGAGAAATTGCAAATTGTATTAGGAAGATCAAAAGAATAAAAGGAGATGAGATCTCTACTTCTAGTATCTTCGTTATAGACGTTCGCTTGTCTACCATAACCGCTTGGGTATCAGATACAGCATGTGGTTTTCACATTCGATGTGAAGGGTCTTAGAGACAGTAGAAAGCTGGACAGAAGCGAGATGAACCTACGAGTAGGCAATAGAGCAAGGGTTGCTGCTGTTGCTGTAGGAACATGCGAGCTTGTTTGGGCCTCTGGGCTTATCTTATTGTTATCATGTACTTTCTTTAAGGTTCAAACAATGCTTCGATTTCTTATTTGATAAGGAAGTTTTTGCATGTGTGTGAACTCAAAAGAATGGTGTTCGATTTATAAAGATGATGTTTATTTGCTTATGCGATTTGCAAGATAAACATTGCATCTTGAAATTTGAACGTTGACACGATAACAATATCTATAACATTGATATGAAAAGGATTGAGATTAGCGAATCTAACACTACAAGAAAAAACGAGATTAGCTACGGACGTTTCCGTAGCTGATCCGTAGCTAATCCGTAGCTAAATAGGTTAGCTACGGATCAGCTACGGAAACGTCCGTAGCTTTTGGGCGGTCGCTAATTAGCTACGGAATTTTCCGTAGCAAATCCGTAGCAAATCCGTGGCAAATCCGTAGCTATTCCGTATCTAATCCGTAGCAACCTTTTTGGAGATCAGAATATCATGTCCGTAGCTAATTTGCTATGGATGACCCGCAGCTATTTCCGTAGCTATTCCCTAGCTAAATTTTTATATCCGTAGCTAATTCGTAGCTAATCTGTAGCTATTCATTTAACAAAGCAAGTAAACCCCCTAGCTAATCGGTAGCTAATCCGTAGCTAACTTCCGTAGCTAATTCATAGCTAATCCGCAGCTAATTTCCGTACCTGATGCATAGCTAATCCGTAGCTAATTTCCATAGCTAATTCATAGCTAATCCGTAGCTAATTTCCATAGCTGATTCATAGCTAATCCGTAGCTAATTTCCATAGCTGATTCATAGCTAATCCGTAGCTAATTTCCATAGCTGATTCATAGCTAATCCGTAGCTAATTTCCATAGCTGATTCATAGCTAATCCGTAGCTAATTTCCATAGCTGATTCATAGCTAATCCGTAGCTAATTTCCATAGCTGATTCATAGCTAATCCGTAGCTAATTTCCATAGCTGATTCACAGCAAATCCGTAGCTAATTTTCGTATCTGATTCATACATAATTTCCGTAGCTAAACTATAGCTAATATTTATGGCAAAGAGAATGTTATTTGTAGCTAATCAATAGCTATTTTCAAACTGAAATATAATTTTAAAAGCCTTATTTTTTAAACCTTATTTTTTAACCAACAAGTCTAAATATCTTAGAACTTAATAATATTTGCCGATAATATATATTTTAAATACTTGAAAGTCATACAATAATAAAAGTAACAAGTACTATCACATAACAAGTATCAAAATAAAGAAGTATGGTAGTAATCTAGTATCCAAAAACTTACAAGTATATCAAACATAACAAGTATCTATACATAACATTAACAATCAATGTAATCCTAAATTAGCATCATTATCATTCTCTGCCGCATCCTCATTTGCTGTAGAGGGTGGTGTTGTAGCTAAATCTGGATGTTGAAAATTACCGAACCTAGATATTTACCCTCAAACAGAATTAGAATAGCAAATAAAAAAAACAAAACAGAAATAAAAATAGAGAAATAAAAACTAATAACTAATTTAATGTTATTGCTTCATTTACCTAGATAACATCTGCATTAATGGTGCTATCTGCTCACACACAACCTCCTTAACCACTTCTCTCATATTTGCTTCTTTTGAAGTAGTAGACATGTTAGAAGCACTAGAACCTTGTGATGATTCACAATTAGCTAATGGTAAACTATTTCCTAAACCATAAACTCGTCCCTTTTTGGAGGGACCTGCAACATCCAGCCATACGTCATTGTCAACTTCAGGAAAAGACGAAATGTCTTCACCATACTTTTGTGACATTGCTGCATCAAGGTTTTCCTACATAAATTGCAAGTAAAATATATATTACTATACAAAACAATCCAATCTAGAAATATAAGATTTAGCTAATTAAAACGAAATTGGGACAGGTACTGAAATGCAATTGAAACAGAGCCAGAACTGAAACAGGGACTAAAACAAAAGAGATGACATAATTACAGTAATTACATAATTACATGAGTGATAATATATAAATGATCTTATTCCTTAACAGTATAGGGATTGCATAATTACAGTAATTACATAATTACAGGAGTGATAATATATACAATTAATACAAATGATCTTATTCCTTAACAGTATCATTTCAGGCAATAAAAAAAAAATAGTGTATTATTAATATGCATGAAAAATAGATTTGAAGTAATACTCGCTATAGCCTAACCCTTACCATATATATATATGCCCCTTTTCATTTGTTTCTTCTCCGGCTTATACATACATATATATATATAACCCTTACCATATATATATATTGAAACAACTAATTGGTAGTAAAATGTTGGATTCTCTTCATTTCTATTGTCAGGTGCTAAATTTTGTTTTCCCTGTTTCTTTCAATTTTTAATTATACTTGATACTCGACAATGAATTGACCCTTATATCAATTCTCATATGATTCATAAAAAAAGCAAGCAAAACATGTTTAATTGTCTAAGGTAGTTTAAGACACATACAGCAAATCGCTTGGAGCGCTCAAACACAAAGTCACCAGCTTTGTTCTTGTGTGTCTTGTGATAGACATCTCGATAGCTAACTCGCTGGTTCGAACTTGCCTCCTGTAATCAACATTTATCAGAATATATATTAATAAAAATTATCATAAAAATCAAATTTGTTATACCATCTTCGTTTTATGACAACGGTAGCTGATAGAACCAGAGGTGTGCAAAGTTGCATCTGGCACTGCAGATTTGTTCATCTTGGCTACTTCAGACTTCCTCTGCCCCTCAGAGGTGAGCCAAATGTCTACAAGCCCATCCCAGACCTCGGTTCTCATCCCTTTTGGGCCATGGCCCTTTGCATCGGCCAAATTAAGTGGACTAGCAGCTGCACTCGATGCAATATTTGGCTCTTGGACAGATGCTGGCGATGGGGTAGGAGCTAAAACATCACCTAAAACAAAAAGGTACAAATATTATACAATACAAGGTAATGAGGGATATCAAATGCATAAGAGAATGAGTAATATAGGATACCATCGACTCTAGCAGGAGAATGATGTTCTTGGTTAGGCCGACCTCTACCTTGTGTGCCTCTACCGCGTCTACCTTGTGTGCCTCTACCGCCTCTACCTCGAGTCGGCATTGTTACCTGAATAAGAAATTGTAGAAAGTAAGATACAAGATGATTAAAAATATAGAAACAAATAACAAGCATTAAAGAGTTATTTGCAAATAACAAGTAAGATACAAGATGTTTAAAAATATAGAAACAAATACCATTTGCAAAAAGAATCAAACATTCAAGAGTCACTACTTGAGTCTGAATGAAATAGCTCCTCATTTGTATCTAAGAACTCATTATGATCACTTTCTTCATCGTCATCAATAAATTGATCAACAATCGGATCATCCATTGGTAGTTCATCTGCGTTCACTTCTTCCATGAGACCATGTACATCAAGTAAATTAATCTCTTCATTAGTGACTTCATCAGAGACTTCATCATCTTCAGTGGTGTTATGGTCTCTTGGAGATTCATCATCTTGGTAATAATCAAAAGTAGAGAACTCATTAGAGACTTCACCATCAGACTTGAATGTCTCAGCCATAAAGAGCTTTGCTCTAACCTTACAGGCTGTCCACCATTCTACATTACCTCTACCTGCACTTATTGGATATTTTGCATAGTACACTTGTTGTGCTTGCTCAACTAATATGAATGGTTCATTGGACCGAATCCTTGATTTACAATCAACATCAACCAACCCATATTTCTCATCAACCTTTATTCCATCTTTTGGATCAAACCATTGACATTTAAAAAGAAAGAGTTCGTTCCCATGTCCTATATATGACAACTCCAATACATCTTCAAGGATTCCATAATAGTCAAAGTCATCCTCACCATATATATTTCCTTTAACCCATACTCCACTATTCGTTGTGGTTTTATTCTGTCCGTATTCTTTTGTGTGAAATCTATATCCATTAACTATCAAGCCGTTATAGGATGTCACAACCTTAGAAGGACCATAACTCAAGTGTCGTATCATTGGATCATCAACTCTACCAACTTGTACCTATGAATACAAAGCCAAATAAAGACATGTGAAGAAATTCTACACAAAATTGTAAAAAGTAACTTTGTACATGAAGTACGTGTACTCACAAGTGCCTTTAGCCATCTACAAAACTCCTTATCCCGAATTTTCACATATTCTTCATCAGTGATATCAGGATTTGTTTCCGTGTTGGAGTCCTCAAATTGTCCAATAAAACAAGCAATTATTAGTGTATAAAGTACTAATTATGAAAGTTCTGAAAAGAACATAATTGAGTGAAGTTACTGAAGATAAGTCTCCACTTCAGTGCAATTTACAAGTATATATGTTTCTGCAATTTCAAGCTCTTCATCAGTCAAGTATTTCTTACGGCCTTTGCCAATGGGGCGGCACGGATGTTGAAAAATAGAGAGAGATTCATTTCTTAATGCTTCTCCACCATCATCATTTCGTGGAACTTCAGTCCGCCTGGTTTGTACGCATGGATCGAAATACATAGATGCAAAATTAGATATTTCTTCTAATATATATGCTTCAGCAATAGATCCCTCAACTCTAGCCTTGTTTTGCACCTTTCTTTTCAAGTACAACATGCATCTCTCAAATGGATACATCCATCTATATTGTACAGGTCCTCCAACCTTAACTTCATAAGGTAAGTGCATAACAAGATGTTCCATCACATCAAAGAATGCCGGTGGAAAAATCTTCTCTAACTTGCAAATTGTTTCAATAATAGAAACTTCAGCATTCTCCATAATTGAAGCACGAATCTCAGTTGTGCAAATCATTCTAAAGAAGTTGCTAAGTTCTGTCAATGCTCCCCAAATTCCCTTTGGTAATGCATCACGAAACACTATAGGAATTAACCGTTGCATAAAAATATGGCAATCATGACTTTTCATTCCATATATCTTCCCTTCATTAATATTAACGCAACGTGTAATGTTTGATGCATAGCCATTAGGAAATTTCAATTGTTTCATCCACTCATAGACCACTTTCTTTTGATTTGCATCCAATACAAATGTTGCCTTAGGTTTTTTCATCTTCCCATTGTCATGTATCAACTCCAATGTAGGGCGTTTACATATCATCTTCAAGTCTTCTCTTGCAGCTGGATTATCTTTGGTCTTCCCCTTTATGTCCATGATTGTGTTAAAAATATTATCAAACACATTCTTCTCTACATGCATGACATCCAAATTATGTCTTATCAGATTAGTTGACCAGTAAGGTAAATCCCAAAATATACTCCTCTTCACCCAATTGTGGTATTGACCAAAGCCAGGTTGTTTTTGTTTACCAGACTTCAAGCCAAAAGTTACATCAGCAAGACGTGCCACTCTATTCATGATATCTTCCCCACTCAATCGGTCTGGTGGCGATGATGTTTCAACTGTTGACTTCTTAAAAGAGTTTCGATCGCGACGAAACCGATGATTTACTGGTAAGTGTTGACGATGGCAATCAAACCAGCAACATTTCCTTCCATACTTCAATACAAATGACTTGTTATTCTCCATGCAATGAGGACAAGCAAGTTTTCCATGCGTACTCCACCCACAAAACATTCCATAAGCGGGAAAGTCACTTATTGTCCACAACAAAGCTGCTTTCATAATGAAATTTTGCTTCTTGGATACATCAAAAGTGTTCACCCCATCACCCCATAACATCTTCAGTTCATCAATGAGTGGTGCATGATACACGTATAAACTCTTACCAGGTGATTTAGGTCCTGGTATCACTAAACTGAGGAATATGAATTCTCTCCTCATACACATACTAGGAGGAAGATTATACAGAGTGACAAAAACAGGCCAGCATGAGTATGGCATGGTCGAGCAATTAAATGGATTGAAACCATCTGTACATAGACCAACCCTAACATTTCGAGGTTCTTCGGCAAATGTTGGATGAGTGGAGTTAAATTGCTTCCAAGCCTCACCGTCAGATGGATGAGTGATTAAAGTTTCATCATGACGCACTCCATCTGCATGCCAACTCATAAATTTTGCAGTGTTCTTTGACATGTACAAACGTTGGAGCCTTGGAGTGATGGGAAAATATCGTAACATTGAGTATGGTATATCCTTACTCTGTGAACCTCCCTTCGGCTTATATCGTTGATAGCCACAAGTTGAGCAAATTGTTTTGTCACTATTTTCTTTATAATACAGCATGCAATGATTAGGACAAGCGTCTATCTTCTCGTATCTCAATCCAAGCTCGTTAACCATTTTCCTTGATCTATAAAAATTTTCTGGCAACTTTTCAGACTCAGGAAGCATGCTTTTAATTATGAGAAGCATTCGATCATAACAACTCTCACTCATGTTAAACTCAGACTTCAAATTAAGGAGTTGGGTAACAGCGGATAGTATTGTGTGTTTAGAACAACCATCCCATAAAGGTACACCAGCATTCCTCAACAACTCATAGAACTTTGAAGCTAAAGGATTGGGATCTTCTTCCAAATCCTCAATATCTGGATTTAATTGATCTCCCATGGCATCCTCAACCATTTGCACATATGGATTTCTAGTATCCACTTCATCATCAGGAACTACAAATGTCGAACCTTCGACACCCCATGCATTCTCGCCATGGAGTGTCCAATTTAAATAACTCTCTACAAATCCACAAGAGTATAGATGTTCTTCCAAAGTACATCGGTCTATTCTGACACGATTCTTACATCTTCGACATGGACAAAGAATTCGACTCGCTGAATCAATATTCATCGGAACTTCTTCGGTAACAAGTTTCATAAACTCGTCAATTCCATTCATGAATTCTTCTGTTAGATGACCAGTGGGGTCCTTTCTTCTTAAAATCCAACTTCGATCTGGTCTCATTTTATCTAAAATCCAACTAAGACATTATAAGCCAAACACAAAAAAAGAGAGAGAAGGAAACAAAATTGTTTTATACCTACAAACAAGTCTAAAAAAAGGAGGTGAACAAATAAATAAACATGAAACAAAACATGAGAAAATGGGTGTTTAAGTGTACAGTAAGATGGCAGCACTCAAATTAGGGATAAATATTGATTGAGATAAAAGGGAACACAAGTGAGGCAAAAATACACATGGCATCAAGATTTCAATTTTCTTAAAACC
>QANZ01021987.1:13258-26584 GCA_003254925.1 Chamaecrista fasciculata | reverse complement strand
TAATGGTGGAATTTTTTAGAAACTTGAGGTGCCAAAACGGAACTTTGACCTAACATGAGGGACCAAAACGGAACCTTGACCAAACATGAGGGATCCAAACAGAACAAAAAAAACTTGAGGAACCAAAATAAAACTTTGAGCAAACATAAGGGACCAAAATATGACTTTGACCAAAATTTTATAACAAAGAAATTTAAATTCCTCCAAGGTGTTTAGTCTCCTTATCTTTAATGCTTTTCAATATCCAAAGTAGAATAATATGGTCAACGATGTAAATTTTTAAATTTATTTCTTGATACTCGTGTGATTCAATATTTATTCTTCTAGGCTTTTGAAATTAAACGAATCTACATTCTTGAGCAATTACTCTGGGGAGCTAACTCTCACCCCCATTAGATGTAAATTATAACAAAAAAACTCGTCGCACGAAGCGTCTGAGTTCTTCCCCGAAGCGATAGCATTTCGCAACCCAAGTGGGTTCACCCTCTGTCAAGAGGATTTTCACAGCCACAGAAATAACTAGAGAGGAATTAGACGTATGATCTGATTACCCTAATCGCTAAATCTGAATCCTTTCTCGGAGGAAAAAAGAGAGTTTCAGACGAGATCTTCATAACCACAGAATATCTAGTAAGGATACTAGGTATATACTCTGATTACCCTACGCACAAGATTTGAATCATCTCTCGAAGAAAAGAAGAGAGATTTAGACGAAATCTAGGGTCGAAGACTCAGACCAAAGCCAGATAGATTTGTGGCTAAAGCACACATCGTATCGTAGAGACAGAAGAGATCAAGTGGAGTTAATTTCATCCACACACAGCTAATCATTCCATAATTAATGCTAAGGATCCCCACCAATTAAAGGTTTAGAGTGTAGCAGTTCATTTTCTCAGAACGCAGAACCCGCCGTCTCTAACCCTCAAGATTTCATCACGGACGTGGGGAGCATTTAATCAGGCAAATCATTAAAGATAGGAGTCCTTCACAATGATTACGGAGGAGTAAAACAGATAAGTTTCGTCTTCCCTCATGCCTTCTCTCTCTTTTATTTGCATCCCGATTGGGCAGAGGTTAGGCAAACGCTCCTCCTGCCTCGCATGCGTTGTTTTTTCATCTGTTTGTTCTGATTGATTAGCGTATAGGCCATTAAGACCCTCTAGTTTCAATTCTATTTCCCTAGAATTAAAGCAGAGATAGCTCTGAGTAGAATCCTAAGTGTAGAGTCGCTTGGTCTCCCCCTGGCTTAATATATATATTAACCATGGCGGATCCTAAAACACACAAAGGCGAAACAAACACTCAGTATATTATCAAAAAGGAAAATACTAATTTTATTTCTAGAGCGAGAATGGAAAACCCCCGAGAGATTTACTGGACAGATTCCAGTGACTCGAACTCTGAGGTTGAACTTGATGAAGTTCAGGATATGGAGAATGCGGTTCATCCTAGATCCCCACCTCGTAGAAGACTCGCCAGAGGGCCGCTGTTCAGGATTAATGCTAATAGAGCTCAAGACTATAGAAGATACTGGAATCATTGCTTGGTGGGCTCTTTCATTGATTCTAGGAAATTCTCCACTCGTCGGATTCAAGCCTTGATAGACGCGTTCTGGCAACTAAGAGGGAGGGCCACGGTGGTTGGAGGAACAAAAAAGAACTTTATAATCCACTTCTCCAACGATGAGGATCGACATTTTATCCAAAGAGAAGGTCCGTGGGCAATGCAAGGTGGCCTCTTCTACTGTGCTCCCTGGGAACCGAATTTAGTCCTCACAGACTACAAAATTTCGGAATTTCCAGTCTGAGTGCAGCTATGGGGTTTGCCTTTGGAATTTCAACTCCCAGACATTGCAAGAGCCCTGGGGAGCTTATTCGGAATTGTCATGGACGTAGACTGGGAACCCCGTATTCCTCGAAACCTTAGGTTCATGAGAATACGGGTTAGGATACCGGTTAGACAACCATTGCTAATGGGGTTCATCCTGCGTGCAGATAACAATAGACCATTATGGATTCAATGCCGATACGAAAGAATTTATCGAATCTGTAATGGTTGTGGTCGAATTGGTCATACAGGACCGATTTGTAGATGGTCTGAACAAAGAAGAGCTGACGCTTTAAATGATCAAATGAATGTGATTAACCAATTCATGGGTCTAGAAACTGGATTTGTTGTTTCTAGATTTCATTTTGTGAATGAAGCTAGAGCTTTCCTAAACAATGAAAACAGGAGAACTACTAGGATCTCTAGAAGGAACCTCCCTGAGGGACCAGTTCTCAGGCCTTTGAGACAACCGGTTTTGGACTATGTTTTTGACCCAGTGGGCTTCTTCGATGAGCAAGGTAATTATGCTAACCATGCTCAATATCCTCTCCAGAACGACAGCCACCATGGTCCTCACCCTCCTTTTCCGCTAGAACCTTATATGGAAATGGAGGAGGATGAGGACATGGAGGAGGAAATTGATGTGGAGGATGTTAACAACCTGGAAGCCCTCGCTGCGGAACAGGAACTCAACTTTTCCCCTGTTCACTCTGAAGACATGGAAGATGATATAGGAGAGCAGTTGGTCCCCGAGATTCCCCCTGATATGAACACTGATCACCTTGTCCCGAATCCAATAAACAATGAGACTGGAACTAGAAACAGAACTGTCATTAGCAGGGAAGAATTGGAGGAAATGGAAAGGGACCCGGAATTATTCCCCCTAGCCACCAGGAACTACTCTGCACCACCCGAATACATCTTCCCTCTCCCCTTTCAAAGTATTATCCATTTCGTGGAGGATGAAGAACGGCCTACTAACCAATGCTTTCCACTTTCATGGATGGAGTGTGAGGGCAATATGTACATGGGAACTGGGAGGTTAATTTGGGATCCTATCTCCTATCCTCTCTTTGGGGAAAACAATATTCTCACTCCAGATGAAGAGAGTAAATTCTGGCAGGATTCTTGTACTCTGACTGAAAATTCCGTCGCCAGGAGCCCTGAGATTCAAGCTGTCTACCCCCCACAAAATGCTACCTTTGAAGTGGGAGCATCCTCTAGACAACATACTCAGGATGCTGTAAGTGACTCTGAGGAAGCCATTCCAACAGTTGGAACTATCACTCCCCTTCCTCCCAGAATTGAAGGACAGAATTTCAGCAGTATTACACATCATTTTCAAGAGGGGCACTCTATAGGAAATAGTCAGAATTCAAGAAATCCGACACATAGCTTCATGTTCAATATGTGGAATATGATAAATGGTCAATTCCAGGACTTCCAGTTTGGACAATTATGTCTGAACACGATTAAGGAATTTGCAGAGAGCAGAGGATGGAAGCTTACAGAGGTCCCACGCACTTTCCCACGCACTGGGGGACACATGATAGAAGATACGGAGCAGGAAAAGAAAAGAAGGTGGGATTATGGAACCAGATGGGAGGAAGAAGAAGACAGGAAAAAGAAGCAAAAGGTTTGGATGATGGAGATCTCGCTTCCCCCTAGGAAGCGGAAGGGAGTCATAATAGAAGATATTGATGATTCAAAGGAAGAAGGATCCCCAAAAAGAGCCAGATCGGAAGAAAGACTTGCATTAGAAGGGGTGAGCATAGAAGAGGCAGTTAATGACCCATCCTCTGAGGATACAGAGCAGCTGGAGCTAGATGGAAGTGTGCAGGCTGAGTTTGAAGAACTGACAAAGTTAATGCAGAGGTGTACTCTGGGTTTAGGGGAGACTGTACCAAAACAGTCCCCAAAGGAGCCATGAGGATTTTGAGCTGGAACTGTCGAGGCCTTGGCAAAACCTCGACAAGGAATAGGCTTAGAGCCATTTGCCAAAAATGTAACCCAGATATTTTGTGCCTACAGGAAACTAAGTGTAGGATAGATAAGTTAGTAGGTTTTTGTTCTTTTTTTGGTTTTACCTCCTTCTATAATGTAGATGCTAGAGGGAAAAGTGGGGGCCTGGCTGTTTTTTGGAAAGATAACCTTAAGTTCCATCTGATTTCTGAAAGTAAATATTGGATTCATGGGTACTTAACTTTGCCTTCAAATCAAGTTATCCTTCTCTCAAATGTGTATGGGCCACCTGTTAAACATAAAAGGGACATCCTGTGGAATTTTATTGAATCCATTAACGATGGTCAAAAGCCTTGGCTGTTAATTGGGGACTTTAACCACGTTTTTTTCCACAGTGATAAATGGGCTGGTAGCTCGAATTTTAGGACAGATCCGAAACCCTTAAATGTGTTGAACTCGAAGCATTTGTGTGAAATAGTATCCAAGGGAAACCAATACACTTGGTGCAATAACAGAAAGCTGGAAGACAGAATTTATGAAAAGATTGACAGGGGTTGGTGTAATCAATACTGGTTTAATCTTTTCCCACAATCCTGGATCGAGATTATGCCTATTGCTACTTCTGATCATGCCCCAATGTTAATGTACACAGAGGAAATTCAGGATAAGAGGAATAAAAGATTCCATTTTGAGGCTATGTGGCTACAACACCAAGACTGCGACAAAATTATTCAAGAAACATGGCAAAATTCAAACGATGTCCAAGGTTCTGTCGCTTTCAATTTTGTCAACAAGATAAAGACTACGTCGCAAAAGCTTAAATGGTGGAATAAAAATCAGTTTGGCAACTTTAAAAGTCAGATTCAAGATACAGAAAAGGAACTTGCAGCTATCCAGGATAGCCTCACAAAGAATCCTAATCAATCAACAGCAGATAGAGAGAGAGGGATGCAGGCCAAGTTACAATTTTTACAGAGATGTGAACAAATTTTCTGGGCTCAGAGGGCTAAGCAGATGTGGTTGATTAATGGGGAACGTAATACCAAATACTTCCACAGTGTGGTTAAACAAAGACGAACTAGGTCTAGAATCATAGCTATTAAAGGTGAGAATGGTGAGTGGAAGTACAGCAACAAGGAGATTATGAGAGAAGCACAAACACATTTTCAATCCCTCTTTGCAGCAAACCAAGAGAGACTCAATAGGACAGAGGTCAATGATTTGTTTGATAAAGCAAACATCTCTAAACTTACAACTGATCACTTGGAGAATCTCCAGCGTCCTTTCACCAACATGGAAATAGAGACTGCCCTTTTCCAACTTGATGGCTACAAATCCCCTGGTCCTGATGGTATTCCTGCTGTCTTCTTTCAACACTATTGGCCAGTGGTTGGCAAGGATTTGATCAAGATGGTGGCATCATTCTTAAATAGGGGATATCTTCTAAAAGAATTGAATCAAACCATCATCACCTTAATTCCCAAAGGTGACACTCAGGAAAGTTTCAAGGACTTTAGGCCTATTAGTCTATGTAATGTTGCATACAAAGTCATAGCAAAAACTCTGGCCAATAGATTGCAAAATCTTCTTGGTGAAATCATTACCCCTTTTCAGAGTGCTTTTGCTAAAGGACATTCAATCAGTGATAATATTCTTATAGCTCATGAGGTCTTAAGATACATTCGAAGATGCAAAAAGGGGAAGACATATTGGGCTGCTGTTAAAATTGATTTATATAAGGCTAATGACAAGATTTCATGGGATTTCATTTCTCAAGTTATGCAGCACATGAATTTCCCTGAACATTGGATTCGAATGATATCCCAGTGCGTGACGACTACCTCTTTCAGAATTAATATCAATGGTAATCTCACAGATCCTCTGTATCCTGAAGTGGGACTAAGACAAGGAGATCCTTTGTCCCCATACCTTTTCATCCTTTGCATGAATGTCCTCTCAGGCCTGCTCATTAAAGCTCAAGAGTCGGGTTCTCTGAAAGGGGTGAAGGTCTCTAGGAGTGCACCTGCTATCAATCATCTTATTTATGCAGATGATATCCTTCTTTTCTTTAAGGCCGAATTGGTTTCCTATAATAAGTTCAAAGAAATCTTTAAGGTCTTTGGTCTTGCATCCGGGCTGGTGGTTAACCCTAACAAATCAGACATTTCTTTTAGTCCCAATACTCCCAATAGATTTAAGAAAATGATTTGTCGATCTGCTAACTTCAAGAAAGTAGATCAATTCTCCAAATACCTAGGGAGCTACATAGATGGAAACACTAGAGATAGGAAAGTTTTTGAGACGATTTATGAAACAATGCAAAAAAAACTTGCTGGATGGAAAGCAAAACTGCTCTCCCAGGCTAGCAGAGTGGTCCTCATTAAATCGGTCCTAGCTTCCCTTCCTGTGTACCACTTATCTTATTTTGCTTTAACTGCTAGAGAAGCGCACAAATGTGACGCCTTAGTGGCGAATTTCTTTTGGGGAAACCACCAGAACCAAAACACACCCCACATGGTTGCCTGGGATAAGATTTGTCAACCAAAAAATTGTGGTGGACTAGGCATAAGGAAATTCCTTGACTTCAACAAAGCCCTGCTTGGGAGACAAGCGTGGAGAATTCTTCATAACCAAGATACCATTCTGTCTCAAGTGTATATGGCTAAATATTGTCAGGATAAAAGGAACCTAAATTTCAAGGTTAATGCTCAAACCTCTCCCTTTGCAAGAAATATTTGCAAATCAGTGGATGAGGTTGTGAAAGATTGTCTTTGGAGAGTGGGAGATGGACAAAGCATTCAGCTGGGTACAAATCTTTGGTTCCAGCCTATCAACGATCATCATGGTGTTACAAAAGTCTCCGATTTACTTACGTAATCTTCGAGATGGAACCACAACTTAATAAACACTATGTTTGATAGGGACTCTGCGAGGAAAATTCTTAGCATTCCCATCTCCATTACAAATGTCAGAGATTCAATCTATTGGAAAATAGAACCTCAAGGAAACTATTCTGTGAAAGCTGCCTATGCTCATCGAAGTTCTGACAGAGAGTTTCAGATCCCCAATACCAGATCCTCGGTTACTCTTTTACCATCGTGAGTGCAACAAGCCAAAGTTTGATACGTTCCTCATTGGTTTTAGAAAGTTTCTTATGCAAGTCACAACCATTAGTAACTCTCAAACACTTTTCATATGCCACCGGGAATTCATGCGAGGAGGGATGTTAAGACAAGCATCTCCAAATGCTCAGACCATAAGGGAGGACATCTATAAGTTGCTTGCTGACAATCCCGACAGATGGAAGATGGAAAAGGCGACGCACAACATAAACATTCAAGGAATGTGGCCTTGGATTGACACTTCTATAACCACAACTCAATGTTTTATGTAATCTGTGTTTTTATTTTGTTTTTTCTTAAGTTTCTCTTTCCTTGTCTTGTCTCTGTTATATGTAATTCAAAAAAAAATTACTCTGGGGAGCTGATAAATCTATTCAATTCAACCATATTCATTCTTTTTCCAATAATTAAGAATGAATATGGTTGAATTTAAAGTCTTTCCCTCATTTTCATATTCACAATTATCTAAGTGTACTAAACGTTTCCATAATATTAAACAATTGAATTGTTTTATTAAAATTTCTTTGTTTGACTGATCACGCATGTATCAACTTTAGTTTATCAACATGTGCTTTCCATATTAGTGTCTCCAGTATCTTTGTTTCTTTGTATTTCCAGTGCAAAAAAAAAAAAACTTAATATCAATGGGAGATAAATTACCTTATGTGCAGATCGAAGCTTCATAAAAAGAAAAAGAAAATGTTCAATTCTCTTAATAAGAGAATTTATGTCATTTTTGTTAATCAATTTTCTTAATATTTCACATCCTTTGATCTTATTTTAACTAAATATAAACAACAAAATCTATGTGGCTAATGATATGTAATGTAAAATTAGTAGAGAAAGAAACTCAAATTCTCACTCATATTGAAAAACATGATTTTTTTTTTCTCTTTTTCAAGTTTTTTTTCAACCAGTATTTCAAAACACGATGTCTCATATTGTTAATTTTGTCTCCAATATTTAATATGTTGGTTAATTTTATCCTTTGATTTTACATTAACTAAATAACGACAAAATCTATGTGGCTTATTACATATAATGTAAAATTGATATAAAAAGAAACTCAAATCCTAACTTAGATTAAAAAATGGGATAAAATCTGTCATTAATTTATTGAAAGAAGTTAATCAAAAGATAAAAGTAACCGAAATGTGAAACATTAAAGACGAATTTGATAGAAAAAAAAATGGGGGTGAAATTGACTATTAGATAAAACTTGAGGATCAAAAGAGTGTTTTTGCCCTTTTATTTTTATTAAAACTTGAACTAATGTATAGTACCTCAAGAATCTCTAAATATTTTAATCGTCCTCATACAATTGGGTTTATTTCATTTTGGTACTTGATATAATTTGTGTTCTAATTTAGTCGTCAAATTTCATCTTTCTCCTTGGATTATTAGGTTAATTCTAAAAACAATAATTTTTAAATAAAATATTAACAATTTTCTTCCGTAATATTAAAAAGTTCTTCAATTTAATGTGTGTTTATTTCTAATTAAATTTTTTAAATAAATTTTATTATTCATTTTTACATTAATAGCAGTTTGGAGCTTTAATTTTCAGAGCTGTAATTCTCTAATTTTTGCAAGAACTTTAAATTAATAATTTTTTAAATTTATTAAATAATCAATTATTTGTTGTATGTTCTACAATATTTTTGTGATGTTTTTGGACTTTTTTGAAGTAGTCATGAAAGTTTTGTGAATACGTTTTATTTATCAATTCTTTGTTATATGTTCTACAATATTTTATTTATCACAACAGATTTCTATATAGACCAAGTGACTATTATATTTCTAATTATAACAGAGACCGCTACAATTTATCTATGTATTTCAAATGAATTTTTAAATCTTTATTTCGTTAATATCATTCTATTTTTTCTTTATTATAAGTAAATTAAATTAAATTGAATAATTATCTATCATAACTCATAACTTATATATATCATTATATATTCTATTTAATAATATAAAATAAATTTATCTAACTAAGTTAATGTACTTTGACCAAAACAAGCGTTAATTCCAAAACATAATATATACCTAACTAGTCATACAAACAATTTATTTTATTCATCACTTTAGGTTTTTAATATTTTAACAATTAGTATTTTATAATTATTTCTATAAAAGAATCTTAAAAATTACTTGTGGAAGTCCACGGAATTAAAACCAGTTTGTATTAAGACTAAACTTACACCCTCTTCGAACCATTAACTTGATCATTCTCATCTTGTTTTGTTTCTTTGTGCCACGTGTTCCATGCCCCATTTCAACAGTGGTGTTAGTTTGATGTTATATTTTTGTTTTGTTATAGTTGATCATGTTGGGGATTTCTCACGATAATTTCGAGTCGCGTCTCTAGGACACTGTCCTGAAGAGATATTCCGGTATCCCACTGATTAGAAACCGGCACTCTCACAGGATTAAACGAAATCTTCCTCAATGTCACACAGAGAGGGATACAGAATAGCAAAAGTAATTTTAGAGACTCTGATACAAAAGAAGAAAGAGGGAGGCTGCTCATCATTTAGAAACTAGGGTTCTCATATATATATAATAGGTCTAATAAAATATTTATTTAATTATAATAATTAATAAAATATTTTATTAATTATTATAATTAATAAAATAAAGTACCAAAAATAACCTCAACCCTCATATCTCTTTTGTGCAGGCAATGTGGACTTATTTTACACACCCAATATTAGACTTAGGTCCAACAATCCCCCACATGTGTAAAATAAAGAACCACATTTCTCATGAGTCTCACCCATGGGCATAACCATTGTATCTAGTGTCTTTCCGACTATGAACTAGACCTAGACCAATAACACATAGTACACAGAGTAGTCAGTGAAGCCTGCTTCTATGAACCAACTACTCTTGTTGTATACTAGAGGCATTAAGAGTCAGATTATACCCCCACATTTCTGCTATTAACGACGTTTTTGCGCGTTACAACGGCCGTGCGCGTGCCTGTTTCATAATGAATGCTCTAGAGATTTCGCCAGAATCTCATAGGAGCGGCCCCACTCCACATTCATCGAGGTGATTTCAATAAAGTGTATCTGCACTTATACACGATCCCGTAGGAATATGAAATCATTAAGTACCTATGTACAACCTCACCAAAAATGCAGTATAGCACTATCACACACCATAGGAAGGGATATTTTAATTTAGTGCTACCAGAATTAACAGACGACTTGTTCTTCCCATTGAACCTTATTCATGGGATCACCAATCACAAAGGTTGGGTTGCCATCGTGGTTAATTTCAAGTTGGCTTAAATCCCATTCCCCTCGATGTTTCAAAAATTTGTTTCCTCCCAAGAGGCTTCGTTAACGGATCCGCAAGATTCACACTTGATTTTACATAATCAATTGAGATTACACCATCTTTTAGCAGCTGCCTCACAATATTATGTCTCAATTGAATATGTCTGTTTTTGCCATTAAAGGTCTTATTTTTAGCCGTAGCTATCGCTGATTGGCTATCACAGTGTAATGAAATGGATGGAATTGGTTTGTCACCTAATGGGATATTTGCTAAGAAGTTTTCCAACCACTCAGCCTCAGTTCCAGCCAACTCCAAAGCAACAAACTCAAAATCCCTTAAGGATTTAGTTATAAAGCTTTGCTTGGCTGACATCCATGTGACAACACCACCACCAAACATAAACACATAGCCATTAGTGGATTTTGTCTCATCTGAATTTGAAATCCAGTTAACATCACTGTATCCTTCTAATACAGCGGGAAATCCACTATATAGTATACCATAGTTTATGGCACCTCTCAAATATTTTAATTTTACCAAGGCCTCCCAACATTCATTGTTTGGACAATGAGTATATCTGCTCAATCTACACACAGCATAAGCTATGTCAGGCCTGGTATAATTCATTAAATACAACAGACTCTCAATAATCTGTGCATATTTAGATTGAGCCACAAGATCTCCTCTATTTTTCTTTAATTGCACACTAGAATCATAAGGAGTACTCACAGGAGATCTATCATATTGTTCAAACTTTCTCAGAATCGTCTCAATATAAAGTTCTTGAGAAAGTAAGATACAATTTTCATTCCTTATGATTTTAACACCAAAAAACAGTTTTGCTTCACCCATATCTTTCATATCAAAATTAGAAGCAAGAAAAGATTTTATTTCAAGTATAATCCACATACTTGTACCACAAATTAGCATGTCATCCACATACAAGCATATACTAACACAATCATCATTTACAACTTTATTGTAAACACATATTTCAACTTCAACAGAAGAGAAAATACCACTTAACAAAACTTGATCAAGTTTCTCATGTCATTGTTTGGGTACTTGTTTTTAACCATACAACGACTTCACTAATTTACATACTTTATTCTCTTGACCAGGAACACTACACCCTTTGGGTTATACCATATAAATTTCTTTTCCATCTAAATCACCATTTAGATAAAACAGTTTTCACATTCATTTAATAAGGTGTCTTATCTATATGCAGCACCATTTTGAGCATAACCAATAAAACACAATCAACATTTTTAGAGCTCAATTTTCTCTTTTAAAAATAGGTAATAAAACTTTAATAAGACACCCCCACACTTTCAAATATTTCAAAATTAGCTACAAAAACTTTCCATACTCATAAGGTGTCTTACCAGTTTTCCTACGAAGAATTCTATTTTGTAGAGAACAAACATATAACAAAACTTCACCCCACAAATTATTCTTTGTCATTATAATCTTGTAAGATTTAAATGACACTTTAATCCCAGCTTTCACTAATAGAGCAACAAAAATTAAATTTGCTCTCACAGTGGATATATACAGAACATCATTTAGTTGCAAACTCTTTCCCGTTGTGAAATTAATCACAACTTTTCCTTTTCCTAGAACCTTGGTAGTTCCGGAATCAACAAGATAGATTTTATCATCCCCTTTTTTCAAAGGAGGAATGCAGTTCTTTATTAGAACATATGTGCCTTGTAGCACCACAATCTATCACCCATTTTTCATATCATATATGACTGAAAAGTCAGAGAGCATTGCAATAATAATTTTATTATTATTGTTATCATCTCTATAAACCAAATTTTCATTTGATTTAAGAGGATTATCACACTTGATAATTTTCTCAAACTCTCATTAAACATTGCAATTCATGATGTTCTGATATACCATACAGAAAACAATTATGTTTCACATGACATTGGGATTAGACTCAATAAATTTGTAATCAGATTACTCACAATTTTTATCATAAAATAAATCAACTATCAACATACCTCTTGAAACATAATTTTAATTTCCCGTGTGTACCATTTAACGGTAGTGCAATATTGCTCCCTTAGGCATTCCACACCATCATCATATTTTACTAGACTTCACACTTAACTAATTATTTTAATTGTAATTGCCTCCAAATACTTTTCTTCCAAGCACCTAAGCCTTGAATAGAAGCTAATGGTCAAATAAGAACGCACTCGACATACTCAAAAATCAAACCTTCACGCGACGCGCATAGCAACAACATCCATGTACGAGGCATAAAAACTGATATCATTTTGGAAATGATGCACATGCATAAGAGTAAATCAGATTAACAAAACTCCTACCCATCAAAAGGAATCAATAACAAGCATCCAGAATTTTTTTACCCAATGCGATTTGGACCCAACGCACACTGAAAAACGCAAATTCAAAGCAAAGCTCGAGAAGGGTATTTCGCAAAACCAGATTGGATGTCCCCAAATTTCCTACGAATAGAAGTGGTGACACCATGAAAACTAAGGAAACGGAATGACAAAATTCATACCCGGAAGTTCACAAGAAGCTTGTGAGATTCGAACTGAAAGACTCAGAATCGAATCTGAACCACGAAATCGGAGACAAAGCGACGGAACTATTTCATTCCGTCACCGGTAAGCCAAGCAAGTGAACGGCACATTTTTCTGCAATTATCTTCCATTTTTGGTAAGACGATAGGGTTCTCGAACAATCCGCTTCAACGTCAGCAATCTCGTTGACAAAATGGATCGGAGGCACGATTTGGAAAGTTGGGAATTAGAGAACAAAAATTAGGGTTCAATATCTCTTCAGATTGTTGGGGATTTCTCACGATAATTTCGAGTCGCGTCTCTAGGACACTGTCCTGAAGAGATATTCCGGTATCCCACTGATTAGAAACCGGCACTCTCACAGGATTAAACGAAATCTTCCTCAATGTCACACAGAGAGGGATACAGAATAGCAAAAGTAATTTTAGAGACTCTGATACAAAAGAAGAAAGAGGGAGGCTGCTCATCATTTAGAAACTAGGGTTCTCATATATAATATAATAGGACTAATAAAATATTTATTTAATTATAATAATTAATAAAATATTTTATTAATTATT
>QANZ01021982.1:9737-23324 GCA_003254925.1 Chamaecrista fasciculata | reverse complement strand
TGACACATCCGGTCGAGTACATAACATGGCATACATGATGGATCCAATGGCCGAGGCATATGGTATTCCACTCATGCGCCTTCGCTAAACAAGTGTCTTCGGACACTGTTTCTTGCTCAAGGTCAGCCCATGATTTATAGGGACGAATCCCTTCTTGGATTCCTGCATATTGAACCTCTTCAATACCTTATCCAAGTATGTACTCTGACTCAATCCGAGAAGCCTCCTAGATCTATCTCTATAGATCTTAATGCCTAGGATATAGGCAGCTTCTCCCAAGTCCTTCATTGAGAAAGATTTTCCTAACCAAGATTTTATAATCTCTAAGGTTGGAACATCGTTTCCAATGAGTAGTATGTCATCGACATACAGTACCAAGAATACGATAGTACTCCCACTAACCTTCTTGTAAACGCAAGGTTCGTCCGGATTCTGCAAGAAGCCAAACTCTTTGACTACTTCGTCAAACCGGTGATTCCAACTCCTTGATGCCTGCTTCAATCCATAAATGGATCTCTGAAGCTTGCACACCATGTCTGGAGCCTCTGGACATACAAACCCCTCAGGCTGTATCATATACACGTCCTCGGGCAGCCTTCCATTAAGGAATGCTGTTTTGACATCCATTTGCCATATCTCATAGTCATAATATGCAGCTATGGCAAGGAGGATCCTAATGGACTTGGCCATTGCGACAGGCGAAAACGTTTCGTCATAGTCTATACCATGACGTTGCGTGAATCCCTTCGCAACTAGCCTGGCCTTGAAGACAGTAACGTTGCCATCCATGTCGGTTTTCTCCTTGAAAACCCACTTGCACCCTACGGGTTTTACCCCTTCAGGTGGCGCGACCAAGGTCCACACCTTGTTGTCGTACATGGATTGCATCTCAGCCTTCATGGCTTCAACCCATTTTTCTGAGTTGGGATCTACGATGGCCTCTTGATAGGTGGTGGGTTCACCACGCTCCGTGAGCAACACATCCTTGTTTTCATCCACGAGAAATCCGTAATATCTCTCTGGTTGAAAACGTGTTCTATCAGACCTTCGTGGTCCTTGTGTTTGTGGAGGAGCTTCCACAACCTCTTGTGGAACTTCTCCAGTTTCCGTCTGCGCCTCTGGCGTGTCTTGCGGAGCTTGAACTTCTTCTAGCTCTATCTTACTCCCACTGTTTCTTTTGGAAACTAGATCCTTCTCCAAGAAGTATCCACTCCTGACTACAAACACTTTGTTGTCAGCTGGGTAGTAGACATAGTAACCCCTTGTTTCCTTAGGGTATCCTACAAATAGACACTTAAGGGATTTGGGAGATAGTTTATCGCTAGCTTGTTGCTTAACGTAAACTTCACATCCCCAAACCTTGAGGTAAGACATAATGGGACTCCTCCCATTCCATATCTCATATGGTGTCTTCTCAACAGCCTTAGACGGAACACGGTTAAGTGTGAAAGCGGCAGCTTCTAAAGCGTACCCCCAAAAGGATGGCGGAAGATCGGTTTGACTCATCATAGACCGAACCATATCTAATAGAGTTCGATTCCTCCTCTCAGACACACCATTCCACTGTGGTGTTCCAGGTGGAGTCAGTTGTGAGACTATCCCACAACTACTAAGATGATCAATGAAGTCTTGACTCAAATACTCGCCTCCTCGATCTGATCGTAGGATCTTGATTTTCTTGTCAAGCTGGTTCTCAACTTCATTCTGAAATCTTTTGAACATGTCAAAAGACTCTGACTTATGCTTCATCAAGTAGATATACCCATATCTACTGAAGTCGTCAGTAAACGTAATGAAGTAGGAGTACCCACCTCTGGCGCTGATGCTCATGGGTCCACATACATCACTATGTATGATCCCCAGTAAGTCAGTTGCCCTTTCACTGCGGCCAGTGAATGGCGCCTTTGTCATCTTACCAAGTAGACAAGATTCGCAAGCATCATATGATTCGAAATCAAATGAGCTTAGAAGTCCATCCTTATGGAGCTTCTCGAGGCGTTTCTCGTTTATATGGCCTAAACGACAATGCCAAAGGTATGTAGGATTAGGCTCGCCAGTCTTAATCCTTTTCGTATCAATGTTATAGATTTCGTTATTATTATGTCTTTGTTCTAATTTTAAGATATAGTGGTTATCATGCAAATCACCATAAGCATATAACACCTCATTCTTATAAATAGAACATCTACCATTCCCATTCACACAAACAAATCCTTCCTTATCCAAATAAGAAAGCGAAATAATGTTAGAACTAAGAGATGGTACATAATAACAATTGTTCAAAAACAATATAAGCCCAGTGGGCAAAACTAGCTCGAATGTTCCTACAGCAACAGCAGCAACTCTTGCTCCATTGCCCACACGTAGGTCCACCTCGCCCCTGTTCAGCTTTCTACTTCTTCTCAACCCCTGCACATTAGTACATATGTGAGAACCACAAGCGGTATCCAATACCCAAGTAGTAGGAGTAGACAAGTGAACACCTATAACATAGATACCTGAAGTAGAGGCTTCGCTCTTCTTCTTCTTCAGATCTTCCAAGAACAGTTTGCAGTTTCTCTTCCAGTGTCCTGGCTTCTGGCAGAAGAAACAAACTGTCTCCTTATTGGACTTTGCCTTCTTGGCAGGCGGTGGGTTAGGTTTTGCTGCAGGCTTAGTCCCACTAACCTCAGCATCTCCTTTCCTCTTTCCTTTGCCCTTACCCTTTCCCTTATCCTGAACTAGTAAGACAGTGCTAGGCGCCTTCTTAATGGACACCTCAGCAGTCTTTAGCATCCCATGCAGTTCAGAAATAGTTTTCTCCATGCCATTCATGTTGAAATTCAGTATGAACTGGTCATAACTGCGAGGTAGCGAATGCAGGATCAAATCCGTCGCTAGCTCTGGCACAATGGGAAAACCCAGCCTGGCAAGGTGATCTATGTACCCCTGCATCTTCAAGACGTGGGCACTAACAGATTGACCTTCTGCCATTTTGCAAGAGTATAGAGCCTTTGCTGTCTCATATCTCTCTTGCCTTGCCTGTACTTGGAACATTTCCCTGAGATGTGTTATTATCTCATATGCCCCTTTGTTCTCCAAGTTCTTTTGGATCTCGGGAACCATGGTTACCAGCATAAGACAGGCAACGTCCACAGAGTCACTTTGATGCTTCTCATAAGCATCTCTCTGAGCTCTTGGAGCGTTAGCAGCAGGCTGTTCAGGGATGGGGTTCTCTAGGACATAGAGCTTCCTTTCCTGGGTGAGAACTATTCTCAAATTACGATACCAGTCAAGGAAGTTAGTCCCAGTCAACTTGTCCTTCTCAAGGACAGATCGCAGTGATAGTGTTTGAACGTTCGTTGCCATTTCTACAATTAAGATATGAAAAGCTTTAATTAGCAGGAAATAAAAGTGTATCCACCATTTTATAAAACCCAGTGAAATTTATTAGTTGGTGGCTAAGATCCATATTTCACTAAAGTTTACCGTCGCGGAGGCGATCATGCACCCTTTAGCTATTTAGGTAGGTAACTCTTACCAATCACATCTCATGTGACTCTTAGATCTTTATGGGACTACTATCATCTCATGATAGGGCATGTTTATCCCATCTAATGCCTTGGGGTCCAAAACCGTTTTGATAACCCCATTAAGTCACTCGGTAAAACATGTGAATGGCTAAATTCAAAACAATGAGGCCCAAAAGGCCAACCCCCATATCATCAAGGCCCAACTGCAACACGTGTCGCGGAGGCGATCACCGTATTCAAAGGTACCAAGATTTCAACAGGCATCGTGTTGAAGATCCCATTCACCCGTGCTTCCTCAAGGTCAAGGTAGATACGTGTCGCGGAGGCGATCACCGCTCTACGATGAACAAGATTTTGGCAGGGCGTTTTAGCGATGGCATTAATTACTTAAATTTACTAAAAGGGTTTGAATTATTTTAAAATTAATTAAAATATGGTTCCGACTTTTTAATTTTAAAAAACCCTGATTTTAAAATTAAACGAGTCATGCGCCATGTTTGCTCCCCCATGTATCTCATACATACAAACATGTGCCTGGATTTTGTATCTCATACAAAACCCCACGCCCGTATCGCATACGTAATAGCGCAAAAATAAATAAATAGCATGTTAAAATCGCAGCCCTAAAACCATACATCTAGCGCATCTCATACATCTAAATGCATAAAAGAAACCGTGTTTAGATATGGCCCATCTACCCTAGAGTTCTCCCAAGCCAATGAGAGAACCTTTCTAAAAGGAAAAATAAAAATTACACGTGAATAAACCCCAGTTACATTGAGGTATAAACAGAAATTTAAATTTTACATCCAGAGTAGAGGGAGACGACACGCAGGCCGTATTTACCGAAATAAACCTCCTAGAGCCATATCCAACACCACACAATACAAATATGAACACTTCATATAATTATTGTCAAACACGGTAACAAAACACACAAATTAAAACTCTTTTAAAATTGTGTTTTAATTTAGGTCTGTGCAATTTTAACATGCCTTTTCTTGAGATTAGGCCTATTGTCAATAATTATAAATACCATGAATCTCATTCAAGAATTTATAAATATTGACCCCAAAAAATTTTAAAATTCCAAATTTTAATAATTTTCAGCCACCTATATAATTATTATAATTAAAACACTTTTAATTATAATTATACAGGATTTTCGATTTTGGCCTAGAACATCAAGAAAAATTTTTCCTTCGATCCAATCGACTTATATGTATCTCATACATATAATTTGCACAATTTTTCTGTAGATTGATTTTAAGAAAACTGATCGGTGGATTTCTTTGTAAAACCAATTTGTTTGAAAGCGGTAAACACAAAACACAAAAATTCATACATCTCATGCACAAACATAAGTTTTAAATCCTAGAACTAGCGTGGCTCTGATACCACTGTTGGGAATCCTAGGCGCCTAAGGCAGCGGAAGCAAAAATAAAATTAAAAAAAACGCCTAGGTCCTATGATTCCCGAACGGATCCGCTAGTAGAATTTAAAACTTTTGGTTAGTGTTATACCTCAGAGTTTCAAATCGATGGTTGTACGGGGCGAGTTCCACGGAGTCCACTCCCAGAGTTCTCCCTCTGCCAGTAATCCACACGAACAGTTTCTTTGATCACCGAGGTGCTAGCCTCCAAATTCTTTTCTCAAAAGAATTTCCGGGACCAATCTACAGACCTCTGAATTTCAAGAACTCCTTCTTGATAATTCAGAAATAGAGGTGGCGCTAGAAGAATCCCCCCACAAGAACTCCTTCTTGCCTATTCTTCTCTCAAAACCCTAATTTTAGAGCTAAAGTCGAAATTCCCTAACTCTTAGAGAAAGTCGACTTTCTCTATGTGTGTGTGCAAAGGATTATTTTCTCTCTCTAACTCTTAGGAGGAAAATCAAACTAGGGTTTCTCACTTTTGTGTGTGGGGCAAGTCGACTTGCCCCCTTTAAATAGGGAGAATATTTGGTGATTTAATTATTCCTAAAATAAAGATATTTTGATAATATAATTATTTTAGGCCTTGAATTTATAATTATAATATTACCTTAATATTATATTTAAATTCAAAATGCAATCTTGGAGAATCAAATTGAGAGATCAAATCTCCCAATGGGACCCACCAAGATGGCGCCTAACCCCTCCCAATTATCCTTGGAATTTAATTAATCAAAAACCTCCTTATTTTTGATTCACCAAAGATTCTGAGAGATACTCACCAAATCTTTTGAATTTCAAATCTCCATTTGAATTTCAAATATTATTTGAATTAAATAAAACATTTTTATTTAACCAAATAATACCCCAAGAGGCGCCACCCTCTCCTATTATTTAGGAATTTTATAATTCAATAATTTCCTAACTCTTAGGAACATTATCTGAATTATTTTCCTAATATTTAAATTGTCTATAATTAATCTCATTAATTATATACAATTATTAATATTTAAATTTGTCCCACAAATCTAAATATGTCATCTGTAGATTAATTAAGACAAGACCTAATGTCCCAGACATTTCCTCTGTGTCTTAAATCGTGTCACTCGCGTGACCCACGAATTAACCCTAATTCGTGTCCCACTCGAATGGTGATCAGTTCCTGCTCGTGTGTGACCCAGCAGGCCCCACGTGAAGTTGGCAGTAGGGCATCCCCATGACCTACAAGTTGTGAGCGGACTCTAGCAAGCCATCACAACTACCCAAAATCCGTGAGTTATCGTTTGGTAACCAGAAAACGACTTAACCTCAGTACCTCCGTGTCAGAGATCCGATTGTCCTACGATATCTTGGTCATGGACTAGGCACAGGTATGTCATCCATAATCCAAACCTCAACTTTCTCGATTCCTTGAGTAAGTCCCAAATCCCAGCGTGGCCACGCATTTTCCTGGACAGACTCATCGAGGGCGCCAGTTAGATATCTCTCATCTTAATGAGGGACAAAATCCCATTTTGGCCAATCCACATTCCACTGCAAAGCAATCAACCAGCCCCGTACTCAGCCCGTATAACTACCCTGTTACGGGCAGCGTTAGACTAAGCCAAAGACTGACAACTGCAACGCTGGAATAGTCATTGACCTCAGGTCAAAGGCATCGCTACAGGCGTACTAGGAGAGACTAGCTGATGACTAAACCCATGCAGGACTCTCCGGGTCAGTCCAGCAATTCGTAACCACCTTACGTAATTGCACCATGACTCTCGTCCCAGCATCTAGTGCGTGCATCTCATGCACCGAGGTCATGCTGGTCTTAGTTCATTTTTGCTCCCACAAAAATAATCGACCAGGGACAATTTTAGATTAATTATCTCATAATTAATCATGGACGTTATCATAGTAAACATGCAAATAATATGACAACACATTAATTTATCTTCCATAAATTAATAATATGTTCACAACATATTTATCAAATGAAATGATTGGCCCTAGGGCACAATCTCCAACAGTTCGTTCGAGTTCAAGGGTTCAAGTGTGATCATTAGGCCTTTGTTTAGCTTTCTTGGGGTTGTATATTTCAACTTGGTGGTGGGTTCGTGGGATTTTCCCTTTTGGGTTCGCACCACAAGATCCTTATGCTTACAGCTTACTCCTCATAACATCCATCTCTTTAGAAAGAAGATCGATCTTTTGACCCAAAGCATCGAATTTCTTCGAAGTTCGAGCTTCGGATTCTTCAAACTTTCTAATGAGGAGTTGAGTGTCAATTTTTTTTGAAGAGAAGTTTTGTCTTTGAGGAGCTGGGTTGTTAAAATTTTGGTTTTAAAAGTAATTTCCAGTCCTAAATCTATTATCATATCTTCTAGGAAATTGACTAGGGCCTTGTTGATACATGGCCGATACTTCCTCAGGTTGATGGATATGAATCGCACACGGAGCAAGGTGCGGTCATAAGAGCTACTGTTTTGGGCGAAGCGACTAACTTGGCATTCATCTCCTTAACAACTATGGCTAGACTGTCCATGTCTAAAGCCAATTTCTCAATCATCGGGTCTGACTCATTTGCTACTATTCCCTTGACTGCACGGGTACGTCTTCTTCGGTTTTCTCGCTTGAGGGCGATCTCCTTAATTAGGTCCCATGCGGTCTCGACATCCAACTTAGTAATAGATCTATTAGATGGGGCATCAATTTGATTAGCCTCGTCGTCTAGGAGTCCACTATAGAAGTATTCCACTATTTGCTCCTCAGTGTACTGATGATTAGGACACTTTACTAAAAGGTCCTGGTATCTAGTTAGGTATTCGAGTAACGTTTCACTATCTCGTTGTTCTACAGCTGAGATTTGCTGTTTAGCGTCAGATGCTTTAGCTTCGGGAAAATATTTGTTGAGAAAAGATCTCATAAGATTCTCCCAAGACAGATAAGATGCCCGTTCATAAGTTCCTAAATGAGTGTACCACTCTAGCGCCTTACCTTCGAGGGTGAGATGGAATATTTTCCACATCACATCCTCTATGCTTGGTGCTAGGGGTTTCATGGTTCAGCAGTGAAGATACAAATTGTTCAAATGAGTAAAGGGATTTTCACTAGCCAATCCGTGAAACTTAGGTAGTCCATTGAAAAGTGGTGCTTTGATCTCAAAATCCGTTTGGATTTGAGGGAACACGTTTCTTTGAACCTCATATTGTTCGTTAGACTGGGATGCTTCTCTAATAGATCTTCTCGGTCTAGGACGTCCATTGTCTAGACCTTGATTTTGGCGAACTTCTTCACGGTCTTGATTATCTAACCTACGGTTATTGCCTGAGTTTTCCATGTTTACTACTTTTTTTTCCTCTTTTTATGGATCTAAGCGTTTTATCTAAATCTAAATCTAGGGGAACTATAGGCTCTAAAGGTCTCTTAGGCATATACTAGAAAATTAAATAACTAAAATAATAAAAACTAAACAAACGGCTAATTAAAGTTGAATTAAGTTGAGTTTTCCAAATATAAGTTGACTATATTGAAATGGTATTTAATTTGAACTAAACATAGTGATTCATGACTAATATGGATTTATCTTTCATACCGGATGACATTCTATGGATACTAATTGATTGAATTCTTTTGAATGTTTGATAATAGCATTAGTAATATTCGAAATACGTGGGAGACAGTGGAAATTGATTGACCATCTGCAACATATTATGATAAACCACACAAATTTTAAACCAATACGTTATATTAATGTATGTATGCGATTCATACCTGCCAACATTATGTCTCCTTTAGAATAGATGGTTGTAGTCAATGTGTTCCATACGAATGTTTTTCCTGTTCCTCTGAAACCATTAACAAAGAAAAAACTACTGGCACCATTGTAGCATGAATCCATTATAGTACTGAATATCATCCGCTTCTCATCAGTCAGTGCAGGTATGTATTGATTCAATTGAATTTTCAACTCATCTGTTTTGTAATTAATCTCTTCCATAAGGAGTTGGTGTTGGAAAATTATAGAGCAAGCACAACGGAAAAAGGTAAAATTAAAATTTTTGAATAACCCTATAATTTCCTTCCAGGATCCACTAACTGTGTTTATACTAGAAAAGGAAAGATGTATACCTAATCAGACGGTAGCTTTGACATTTGCGATTCCAAGAAGTCCACGGGTTCGTGTCCTTCCTCTGCCGGTGATCGACACGAACAGTTTGGCAGATACTCAGGTGCTAGCCTCCAATCTCTTCTCCAAGAGATCTTGGGACCCGATCTACAATCTTGGAATTTCAAGAACACTTCTTGAAATCCAAGAACCAAGTGGCGCACTTCAAGAGATGAACCAAGAACAACTTTCTTGGCGCCTCTCTCTCTTCCCACACACACAAGACGCCTCAAACCCTAAACCTTCTAGGGTTTTTAGTCGAATTCTATCAAGCCCTAAACTCCTTTAGGGTTAGATGACTTTTCCTCCCCACTTAGGGTTGGCGAGTTTTTCTCTCTCTCCCTAGGATAGTCGACTTGTGTTATGTCTCATCGGGTTATGACACTTGTGTGGTATTTAAATAGTTTCATTAGGGAATCACATTCCTAACTCATAAAAATAGGGAATTATAATCTTGAAAATAGGGAATTACTAATCTAATTAGGGAATCCCTAAATCTTGATTATAAAATTACATTAATGTTATAATTCAAGATTAAAAGGCAATTTAAATTTAAATTTCAAGATCAAATCTTGAAAACTAAATCTAATGCATAAACAACTTCAACAATTACTTATGAAGGAGTTGATCATACCTCATAAATGCAACATTAACATTTGGGCTCTACAACGAAACATAGTGAACTCAAGTCACGTCCTTGAGGCATTCCTCAAGTATCTACCTATTTAGTTACTCATGCTTTAGGCAGAGAACTATTCTAAACTAAACTATTTCTAAACTGTTGCGAAATTGAGTGCTTTGAGCGTGGAATGACGACCTCTATTTATAGTACTGAGTAGTGTGCTTGGTCCGCAAGTCAAGGAAGAAACTAGCGCTTGGGTCGTTGCTTGCGCCGGCGGCCCACCACGGAAGCGTACCGAAATATCTGCGATATTTCGATTATATATTCGTATCTTGAATCTTAGCCGTTCAAAACATTACTTTCACGCCTTGAATTATCTGCGCGTGAGATTTCCCACTTGGGCCGTTGGCTCAAGTGACGACGCAACATAATATTGCGCTAAAGCATACTTGCAGACGTCATATACCTCTCAGATGCTTACGCCGCGGGATTTACCTCCCTTGCGCCGGCGGGTCATCCAAGGGCACAAGAATATCTTGTGCTCGACGTGATCTTCTCGAACATTCTTATATTTCCCTCTTGGTTTGGCCCTGTTTGGATATCTGAAACACTAAATAAACCATTAAGTAACACCTATTTATAAAGTACAATAAATAAACGCTAATTATCTTATTTTATCCACTTTATTCTGCCCAACCTTTGTGTTGCCCTTAGCATATTAATTGGTCTAATTGTAATATATTATTGGTTTGAACATATCAAAAGAAGGACAAATAACTTGTGCACTTTTGGGCTGATCACCCATCAAGCCACGTTATAACCTTAGAGAGATCTCTCTTATCAAATGAACTTTGGTATAAACTTAGTTGAAAATAGGAAAGAAGAATGAAATTAAGGTGAAGTGGGGAAGTGTATAATATCTTTGAGCCTACTGTCCTTTTCTTTTAAATAGCCATTATCACCTCAAGCCACGTTACAAACTTAAAAGTCCTTATTAAGGTACAATAAGCTTGAACATCAAATTTATGGAAAAACATCCATGAAAGAGGGACATTAAATGATCTTGATCTGCAAATTCCTATATTCATTCAAGCCTCATCATTTTTCAAAGATTGGGGCATTTTCCTTCTTCTCCATCAGATTCAGGGGCTACCTCTCATTCCTCCGACCATCCCTTGAGACAAATACTTCATTATCATATTTAAATTCATTGTTCTCAAGGAGCACATAATGCATATCCTTAGTAGTGCATAATGTTTAATTAAGTTACAAGGACCATCGTTTGTGACAATTCTTCCATCTTTAACAAAAGGCAAAAGAAAATAAAAAAAATAATCTTTCTGCGAGCCCCCTTTTCAAGCCTAGTTTTGCAAGCACCCCTTTCTAGCCTCACCCTGACCATCTTCTTTGAAGATGGGGCTATGTTAAAGCCTCACTTTGTGAGCACCATGACCATATTATTTGAAGATGGGGCTATGTTAAAGCCTCACTCTATGAGCACCTTGACCATCTTCTTTGAATATGGGGCTATATTAAAGCCTCACTGTATTAGAACCTTGACCATCTTCTTTGAAGATGGGACTATATTAAAGCCTAGGCATCACTAGCACCTTAAAGCCTGCCTGCTACTACATCTCACAATCCAATCATTTTTCTCAAGTTATTTTTTTTTGCATTGTTTTTACATGAAGCATGTGTTTGTTTGTTCGCTCAAACCAAATACGTGTTCCTTTTCATCACTTACTCTTAAGCTAGAAATCTTTGAACTAGTTCTTAGTTCCTGCACTTAAGAGACAAGCAAAGAGGGGAAACTGTGAACACCCCATTTGGTCTGTGTCATTTTTCTAAATATAAAAAAATATACAGTCTTTTTTTTGTTAGTAAAGTTTTTGAGACATTTTCTTTTGGGAGATTTCTTTTGAAATATTTAAAGTTTTTTGGACCTAAATATTTAAAGTCCAACAAAGCCCAAGTTCATTCAATGATAATCTCAAGCCCAAAAATATGATAAAGGTGGGTGGGCCCATATTCCTTGTTTCAACCAATCCAAAAGGGCAATGTGGTTTGCTTTGTGATAGCATTGTTTACACCTCATCATGATGTCATCTTCATTCTCCTTCCTTCATACCAGCACCCCACATGAACTCAAGCAAGACTAGAGTTTGAATTAGAAAAGGAAAAGACAATGCTTTTATGAGGAGGACCAAGATTTTTGGGGCTAATTCATGAGATTGTGATTGTGTTTAAAAATCATGTATTTTCCTTACTCAGGCATCCAACTTGGGGCATAAATTGAAGGAAAGATTAAGTAGGAAAGGGAAGGAGAAAAGGGAGAAGAGTTTGAGATAGAGGGAGAGACCGAGAATTGGGACGAATAAATTGGAAGGGAGGCAAAGAGGCAAATCCGAAATTGAGAGAAAAAAGTGAGTTTAATTTCTCGGTTCTTTAGTTTGGCTTTCCCTTTGATTCTCATTTTTTTTTGGGTTTTATTTTGAGTTTTGAGTTGTTCTTATGTGTATTCTTGGACTGAGATTGATGGACAATGAAGGTTGAATTGTAAAGGCATTCAAAATTGCTTAATCCGTCCTGAATTTGCATTTTTAGAATAAATCAAGAACTAAACTGCACTTATGAAAAGCTTTTCTTGGGTTCGATTTTGCTGAGGGTCTGCTTCTAAAGGATTTCATTCCTGGGTCAAAATTGTCATAAGTTTCCCAATGTTTTTGTCCCTTTGCGTTTTAGTCTTAATTTGTGCGAGGAAAGGACTGAAACGCAAAACAAGGAAAGCTTAGGGGTGTAAAATTGCAGTTTCTCCCTTTTCAAATTGGTCTCTTTCTGTGTGTCTTTCTATGTTTATTTTTGTTTTCTTTCTCTTCTTTTTTTCCCTCTTTCTCTTTTCTTTCATTTTCTTTTTTCCCTTTCCCTTTTTATGCAAAAAATGGCAAATATTTTTTCTTTCCTTTTTCTTAATTTTGTCTTTTATATTTTTCTAAAATAAATCTAAAAAAAAATTTAAAAAATTATAAAAAATGGAATAGATTTTAAAGTTCTTCACGATTCAAATCAAAATAACAATTTTTCTAAAATTGGTTTTTATCATGAGTTTTCTAAAATTAAGTTTCAATTTTTCTTCCAAAAATAGAAAAAAGGTTTTCTAAAAATAACAATTTTTGTCTTTCGAACTACGTGGGTTTTGATCCCCTAACCGGGTACGTAGGCCTTAGGCTTTGCCTAAGTCAACTCCAATCTTTGTAAATATTTTTTTTGTTTCTTTTCTATTATTTTATCTTTAACTTTTTTTTGTGATTTTATTTTATATCCTTTTCTGGATGATTAAATTTAATTTTTAAGGCCATTTTATTTTTGTATAATTATTTTAGGGTAACCGTTCTTAAGAATGGGTATTGTGGGGTGCCTAACGCCTTCCCCATGACTCAAGTGACTCTCGAACCTATCTTTGGTTCAAGACCATTTTTTTGCCTTATCCACTTTTTTCCAAAATTATTTTGATAAAATAGTTTTCGAAGTTTTTTTCTTAAAAATTTGTTGGCGACTTCCATTTTTTTTCTTTTCCAAAGAGTCATGAATGGCATGTCACATGTCAGGCGTGACAAACATGATTTATTTTTTGAATTTATAATACAAACTGAGGGGACAAACTCTGCATAACTCATGCCTATATAGACAATCTATGTTTTTTTTTTTAAATGTAGCTATACATACAATTTTGTGTAAATTATACTTTGGTACCATGTGGTTTGACCCTATTTCACTTTGGTACCCTGTGGTTTGAAACTTGACACTTTGGTACCCTGTGGTATTCTCCATTAACACTTTGGTACCCTTTGGAGCTATTTTGTAATTTTAACCA
>QANZ01021909.1:70441-84022 GCA_003254925.1 Chamaecrista fasciculata | reverse complement strand
TCTGTAACACGACCACCCGTGCATCGCACGGGTAAAAACCTAGTAGTTTAGTAGTTTCTTAAGAAGACTTCTTTTCAAACAAATCTCAAACAATAAATGTCATGAATTGCCAAAATGGACAAGACGACAGGTGCCACTTCATTGAACAAAACAAATGCTTTGAAAATAATTCCTTTATTAAGACTTAAAAAAATATATGTATTCCTTAATTATTTATTTTTTGGCAATTACAATTAGAGATTAATCCTTTCGGAGATTCCTTTTGGCCAGGAAAAAAATATGTATTCCTTCTTAATGAAAATAATTTAGGGAGATGTGCTTTACATTTACATTAAAACTTTAATAAACTTTCTCTTCTTCATATATCCAAGTTATTTGAGTTTTTTCCTTTTTAATTTGCTGATTCAACTCATCACAATACATGAAAAGTTAATGTTATTTTTTATTCTTTTATCTAATGCTATTAAATTGTCTTCTTTAAGTATTCAAGAGGGCATATTATTAAAAATTGATAAAGATGCCACCAAACGAACACTTATATATTATTCTGAAAAAATAGAAAGAAAAAAAATAGAGTGCTGAATACCTGTAAAAAAAAAATCCACCTTTTTTTTTTTNGTGCTGAATACCTGTAAAAAAAAAATCCACCTTTTTTTTTTTATAAACTAAAGTATCTACCATCGAGAACAATAACTAATTCTTCCACCACGAATTTTTCACTTAAGGGTAAACAACTAATCACAAAAATATTTTTCATACTCAAATGTGATATTCAAACCCCTACCACTTTACCACTTGATTAAGAAATTAAGTGAGAAATTACTAGACCATACTCCATTATGTGTGGTTACCATTTTCTATTTCGGCCTAACTTACAAGTTGTCAAGTTCACTGTGGTTTCAGGAAAAAAAAAAAAAAGTTCACTGTGGTTCGCACCCTCACTTATTGAGAACGATTCGAATCTGCTCAAAGTCAGTTGTACTTGTAAGAAAATGAAATAGATGATTTTAAAATTTATTTTCTTTCTTTTAAATTTAGACTAAAATATTTTATGAAACTAATTTTTCGGATAAAGCAATTGACAAAATAAAAGAGTGGTAGTAACCCGATTGTCTATTTTAGTTTCAAAAGTAGCTAACCACCTTGGCGTAGTTGCCCCATCCCATTTTGTAGGATAGCATTTGGCACGTGGGCCATATAATTGTAAATGTTAGTGCCTGTTTTTTTAAGGGAGTAATGTTGGTGCTTAGTAATGATTAGATAATATTTAGAATTTATTGTATATTTTAATTATTCATAAATTAATTAATTAATTCGATATAAGAAGAAGAAGAAGAAAAAAGTAAATTTTCTCTAATAGTTTACTACTTACAAATGAAAATTGACGTGCCCCTAGTCTCATGTGCACAACTTGACCCTTCCATTTCATGAATAGACAACATCTCAATTCTCAAGCTCACAAGTCACAAAAAAAGCATTATTCCAATGATGCGTCCATTTAAAAAGACGAATAAGGTCCGAAAAGAGAATAGGACATAGAAGAAAACAACAGGTAAATAATATGAGATCATGGTATTGAGTATTTGAGTGCGGTATAAACTTACATATAAAAATAAAGATATTTTAACCATGGTATTTTTATCATTTATTAATAAAAATTATTAGTATTTACATAAATTATTGTACCTTATCTTGAGTTTGAGGAATAGATCATGAAAAACTGAGTTGTTTGTGTTAAAGACTTGTAGTATTGGAATTGGACCCATGTGAGGAAAAAGAAAAACCGCAATTGATAGCTGCGTCTGTGGTGTGGAGTGTGTACCCTCCTTTCTCTTTAGGCGATTGATTGTTGTTTAATGGTAAATTGGGACTTAGAAGTGTTCTAACGTTTTATTTTATTTTGGCAAAAGTATTCATTTCTTCTCCAAATTTTACACCTGCTGTCAATTTCGTCCTCAATTTTTTTTGCTGTCAATTTCGTCTCTAAACTTTACACATGCTGTCAATTTCGTCCTCAATATTTTTTTGTTGTCAATTTCGTCTCTAATCTTTCACATTTTGGTCAATTTTATCCTTTGCTCTTACTTTAACCGAATATTGACGACAAAATCTATGTGGCTAACGATATATAATGTAAAATTGATAGAAAAAGAAACTCAAATCCTAACTTAGATTCAAAAACAGGATGCAGTCTGTCGTTAATTTATTAAAAGAAGTTAGTCAAAGGATAAAATTGACAAAAATATGAAAGATCGAGGACGAAATTGACAGCAAAAAAAGATTGGGGATGAAATTGACAGCTTAGGTAAAGTTTGGAGACGAAGTTGACAGCAAAAAAAGCTTGGGGATGAAACCGACAGTTAGTGTAAAGTTTGGGGACGAAATTAGTACTTTTGTCTTTTATTTTTTAAATTTTACATTAATTATTAATTTTGTCTTCAAAATTTATCTATTATTAATTTTAGGGTAAATTACATTTTGGTACGTTGTAGTTTGACCTCATTCAACTTTGGTACTATGTGGTATAAAACGTGACACTTTGATACCATGATGTATGTACAGTTAACACTTTGGTACCCTGAACAAATTTTTTGTTAGATTTGGATGGAATTTCGCAAGTGCATCTGACATGCTTCACTGAAACTAGATTTTCTCTAACTTTTAGCCAAAACAAATATCAAAAACAATGTGAATTTCGAAAAGCATCTCTCAAATTTCTCAGATTTTAGAGGTGTTTTTCGAAATCTAAATTGTGTTTAATATTTGTTTTGGCCAAAAGTTAGAGAAAATTGAGTTTTAGTGAGACATGTGAGATGCACATGCAAAATTCCATTCAAATCTAACGAAAAAATTGTTCAGGGTACCAAAGTGTTAACGATACATACCTCGGGATACCAAAGTGTCACGTTTCAAACTACATGGTTCCAAAGTTGAATGAGATCAACCCACATGGCACGGAATACTAAAGTATAATTAATTTTATCTTTAAAATTTAACAACTATTTTTAATAAATTAATAACAAACTTGATATGTACCCAAAAAAAAAAATAACAAACTTGATCGTAATTTTATT
Organism: Chamaecrista fasciculata; assembly: GCA_003254925.1. NCBI lineage: Eukaryota > Viridiplantae > Streptophyta > Magnoliopsida > Fabales > Fabaceae > Chamaecrista > Chamaecrista fasciculata. The sequence goes on along the minus strand of QANZ01021909.1, from coordinate 80,948 downwards.
TTACCATATAGATGTGATGACGGAGATATGAGAAAGATGGACTAAACAAAATTACAAAATAGAGTGATAGAAATTTCAAACTTTCCCAATCAAAACTTCACGCTTCACGCTTGGACCATTTTTTACAATGTCTAGTCCCAACTCTCAAATCTCAATAGATAAAATGATTAATGCCCCACCAATGAGTTCTCTCCTTACTTTACGTTGTGTGGAGTACGTCCAACCACAGCCATAAATATAATGTTTCTCTTTGTCTTTGGTTACATAGGTAGATTTGATTACGTTTCCACCAGTAAAATTTTTTACATGTAATGGAGCTTTAGGTGTCGACATTGGATTCGTCACATTAACAAAGGCTACCATTATAATATTAGTAATTAGCTAAATTCCAAATTTGTAATTGATTAATTTATAAATTGTAAATTAAAAAAGTAGCAACCTTGGTCGTTATTTGTAGTTTCCTTTTGGTTTTAAGTTTTAACCAATACACTAATTACAAGATGCAGGCCTTTAGTTTAATACGGTTTAGTAGGGATATTTTGACCTGTCTATTTCTACATACTTCATGTTAAAGATATCATCATCCTTGGCCAAAAAGAAAAAAATATCATCATCTCACACTAGCAGACATGCCTAGACGGTGCACGTATAATTGTAAAAAATCATTTAATCACACTTATTTATTTTTTTTTTTTTGTCAAAGTTCTATTTTGATTTCTCATGTTCGCCTAAAGTTTTGTTTTGATCTCTCAAATTTTTTCGTTCAATTTTAGTCCTTCAAATTTTTTCGTTCTGTTTTGGTCCTTTACATTTGCTCAAAGTTTCATTTTAGTCCTTTAAGTTTCTAAAAAGTTTCACCGTTACTTTCTAACTTTTTTTCATCCACTTTTCCCTTTAAGAAAAAAAAAACTAACTTTCATCTCCCAACAATTTTGTCTTTTGCATTAAGGTCCTTCTCTTTTATAAAAGAGCAAAATTGTTGGGAGCTGAAAGTTAGTTTTTTTTTAACAGAAAAAGTGGATGAAAAAGAGTTAAGGACTAACTGTGAAACTTTTTAAAAACTTGAGGAACCAAAAGAGAACGTAAAAAACTTGAGGGACCAAAACGGAACTTTGAGCAAACATGAGGTACCAAAACAGAATAAAAAAAATTGAGGGACCAAAATGAAACTTTGAGCAAACATGAAGGACTAAAATAGGATTTTGGCCTTATTTATTTATCTTTGGAAAAGCAGCCTAGAATTAACTATAGAACCTTCGGGTGATTTAGTCGAAGAATCTTGATGGAAGAATTGAAAAATGCAGAAGTTTTCTTTAGTCCCTTGAATTTTTCGGCAGGTTAGCATAGTTTTTTCTTTGTGTGGCTAAGGGAATTGAAGCAGGATTTCATGTTGACTATAATGGTTGAACAAAACCCTTGTAAGTTTCAAAGTTTAATCCAGCCTAGTCTCGACTCTCAATAGATAAACAAAATGAAGAATAAACTAACAATTTGGTGCCTTAAAAATCACCAAGCTGCCAACTCATGTCCCTGAAAAATTAAAATGTACAGTTTAGTTCCTAAAAGATTAAAACGGTATACTAATTACTCTTTTTTATGTACTATATATTATACCATTTTAATCTTTTAAGGACTAAATAGTATACCGTTTTGATCTTTCGAGGACTAAATTGCATATTTTAATCTTTTAGGGACTGAATTGACAGCTCAATGATCTTTCAGGGATTAAATTGTTAATTTACTCTAAAATGAATGACTAATGCCCCCACCAATGTGTGTACGCTTCTCGTTACTTTACATTGTGTGGATTTGATTAAGTTTCGGCCAGTAAAATTTTTTGGTGTTGATGCGTTATGTACGTGCACTGGAGATTTTAGGTGTCGACTTGGGATTCGTCACATTAAAAAAAAACTAGCATTATAATATTAGTAATTAGCTAAACTCCAAATTTGTGATTAATTAATTTATGAACTGTAAATTAAAAAATTATTTCCGTGTTTGATATTTGTTTTTTTTTTTGATAAGCCGTGTTTGATATTTGTTGTTTTCTTTTTATTTTTAATTCCAAGACACTAATTAGAAAACGCAGGCCTTTAATTTAGTACGGATTAATCGGGATATTTTGACCTGTCTATTTCTACAGATTTACTTCATGTTAAATATATATCACATTTAATTTTTTATCATTAGAAAAGCAGCCTAGAATTAAGTAACTATAGAACCTTCGGGTGATTTTAGTTGAGAGAATATCATCTTGACAGAAGAGTTTAGAAATCCAGAAGTTTCCCCTAGTCCCTTGGAATTTTTGTCAGGATTAGCATAGTTTTTTCTTTGTGTTGCTAAGGGAAGCAGGATTTCGTGTTGGCTATAATGATTGAACAAATTAAAACCCTTGTTAATTTCAAAGATTGATCCAGCCTTTGACAAATAGCTAGGAAATCTCCAGCCACTAATGAGAATCAGCCACGTTAATTAAGTACTCTTGAAGATGAAAACAGACTTTTCTCCATTCTGTTAAATTTGACTTTAAATTTTGAAATGAGGTCACTCACTGCCAATACCTTGTTCATATTGGTTTCCACTTCCAGAATCAATCAATCATGCGTTTGGCAAAAACAGGAAAATTTCAAGAAACAGATGAGAATCAAATCAACACCACCTCTGTAAATACTCCAAATTTAAAAATAAAAAAAACAAAGAAAAGAAAGAAAGAAAGAAACAATCAGATTTCTTCCATTAAGATCCAAAATCTATCTACAAATTAAAGAAACACTATAAAAAAAAGGTAAAAAACAACTAAAATCTCCTCTTCAAGTTCTTTCACGAAACAGAAATTAAAGAACCAGAGGTTTTCAGAACTTACATATATGTATCACAAAAAAAAAAGAGAAACGATCGATCGATCGATCTATTGAGAAACGAAGATCGATCAAGAAGACGAAGGAATAGAAATGGAGGAAGCCTTGAGGAGAGTATGCGCCTGCGAGAGCTGATCGACGAGAGCGACGATACGCGCGTGATAATCACGCGCCTGTAAAACAGCCTCTGCCTCTAATTCGCTGAGCTGAGAGCATAGTCTCTCCTCGGCGTCTTCGGCCACGCGCAGTCTCTGCCACGCGCTCTGAAGCTCGCGTTTCATGATTTCTTCCCTCTCTTTGCTTTCCCTAAGCTCTTTCTCTAACTCCTCGTTCTTCTTCTTCAGCTCCAACGCCGCCGTATCTTGCGGCGGCTCCGATTTCTTCTCGTGCCTGCCGGCGCCGGTGATCACCGCCATTATCGGTGCCATTTGAAGATAAAGTAAAGAATATTCGGAGGGATTTCTTTAGAGAGAGAGAGAGAGTGGTAGTGGGATTGAGGAATATTGAGGAGGTTGCGTTAGAAGTTAGAATTGGAGGAGTTTGATGGATTGGCGGCAAAGGGCGAAACGTATAAATAGGCAAGAATCAGGTGTGTCCAGGTTCAATGAACCTGGTTTCTTCGTTAGATCTCGGTTTTTACTGTTCTTTAATATTGGCGGAGTTGCTGACGCATTTGCTTTGCTTTCAGTCTTTCAGATTCCAAAAAAAAAAAAGAAGAAAGGAAAAAATGAAAAATCAATATACTGTTCGTCGGTTCCTCTCTTTTCTTATGACCAAACACTCTCATTGGGACCAAAAATATGTGATAAATTTTAAATTGATGATAAATATTTTATTTATTTTAAAATGGTACAAATTGAGATGGTTGATAAATGAGATTAAATTATACCAAAAAAAAATATCAGTCTTTTGTTTTTTTATGATTTTTCACTTTTAGTGAGATATTTTATATTTTTGAAATGCGATTTGATTTCGGTTGTCTAACTGAATATTGAATGAACTCCTTGAAGATATCATATAATTTCAAACTCGTTGTATTTAAATTTGAAACGAAAAAGATACGACAAACTTCATTTATTTTATTATGAAATGAATTATTGAATTTGATCTCATTTGTTGCACTCCAAGTTTAATAGATAAATAATTTATCAAAAATAATTCATAATTTTATATTTATTATGTTTTAACTTAAAACAAGAGGAATACAATTATATTCGGTAATATGACTAATTTAAAAAAAAATTTATAACCGATTTAGTAAGTTTTTTTTTTGTTGGGCCTGAATTTAGTAAGTATTTAGTTTTTTCTTTTTCTTCGTTTCTGTTTTGGAGATTTGTGTGGGAAATTTCGTAACACCCATTCAACGTTGGCCAGTGGCCACCATCCATTCACGATTGGCCGCATTTGCTAGGGGTAAGAAACTCTTGAAACTTAGTTAAGGCTATTAGATATTTAATTATTTATTATTAGATTCGTTAATTATAGAATTATATTATATATATATATATAAATATTTGGCCAACTACTTATATAACAATAATTCGAGTGAGATTTTTAGTAATAATTTTGATAAAAAAAAAATATAAATTTACCCTTTCATGGCTTACTAGCTAGCATCATTTTGTAATTTCACAAATTTATATGTAAAAGTTAAAAGATATATATATATTTTTTGAAATTTTCAAATTTAAACTTTATTTGTTAATGACTCAAAATTAGTTGTAAATTTCTGGTCGTATCGAATATGAATCTCACCCCTCATTGTTTTATCTCCAAAGTGAAAAGAAGAGTCAAGTGCAATAATCTCATCCTACAAAAATGACCACATAGGGTCTTCATCTAAACAGAAGTTAACAAAATAAAAAAGAAATCATTAAGTAGTATATTATTAAAAACAAACATTGTAACAAGAAAAGTGTATGGAAAATAATTAGGACATATTTTTTTTATTGCCTAAGGTATCCCCAGTCTGATGGGTTAAGGACTAATCTTCCGCGGATTTGAGTTCCATTTAAGGGTTTGCCGCTGACCAATTAGTTGTTGCATACACAAGGCAGAGATCGAACCTCTGACACTTGCTTAAGCGACCTAATGAGCTAATTAGGGCATCTTTGGTTGCCCTGTTTTAGGTTTTCGTTTTCACTGAAAATAAAAAAAATATTTTGTACAGTTTTTTTTAAAAAAATATTTTCTAAAAGTATTTACTGAAACAAGCTCAAAATAGAAAACATAAAAAAAAAACGTTTTCAATATTTCTAAAAATAAATTTGTGATATTATTCAACTTTATATAATCAAATTATTTAATTATGTTAATATTATCATTTAATAATAATCAAACTTAAAAGTATATAAAAATTAGTGTTATTCAAATTAACATAATTTAAATATGAATGAAAAGAAATTTTTTTAATTTATAAAACAATATAGTTTTTAAATATTTAAAATTTAAAAATGAAAACAGAATTTCAGAAGTAAAAGCAAAAAATGAAAATGGAAAACATTTTCTTAAAACAAATAGGCTCTTATATTTCCAATTTTTTATTCATATTTATTACTGATAAATCACATATCTAGATTTGGTTTGACTACCAATTAATAATTTTCCAGTCAATATATAGTACTAATATTAAATAATATTAATTGTTTCCTAAAACAAGCATTTTCTTTTGTAGAAAAAAGTTTAGGTGAGTTGGGCACCGAAAGCTCACCAAGCTAGAGCAGACCTCAAAACTCTGAGCATTAATAGAAGTACTTACTGATTGCCTACTAACAAGACATTCACTTCGGCAATGAGATTAATCGAACTTACTACCTTGTAAGTTTCTCAAAATAAGCATTTTAATTCAAAACGTGGCGCTTAAAAGTCAAATCTAATCAAGAAGTGTATGATTTTTAACGTCAACTCCAATTAACATATACATGGTTAGACGTTATTCTTTGTGTTTTTATTATAAGACATATAATTATGAAAATAAAGTTACGTATGATATTATGCTTACTTTTAAAACTAAGTGTTAAATTAATCATACTTGATTAAGATTATTTAAATGAGGAACTAACTCAAACAGAGAAACTCTTGAGTATATACTGAGATAAAAGAAAAAAAACTACATACTTCTGTTACAACTTACAAGTGCTGGTTTTCATTTCAGAAATTGAACATTAAACAAAACATGAAGACAATTTTTTCATAATTGCCGTGCAGCTCGAGACTATGATAATGGGATCCAAATATTACAGCAAGAATATCAAGTAAATTATATTGTGTCTTTTCTTTGTGCTCAAATACGCGTATGAAAGATATATATATATATATATTTAATTGATGTTTATGATAATGGATTAATGGCTACCCAAATTTTGCAAACATTAAATATTTAAAACTAATAAAATACTCAAAATCAAAAGAAAAATTATGAAAATATTGAGAATCGCATACTCTTGCGTTTCTGACTTTGACTGCAGCACATATATATATATATATATGTGGTTTTTAGGCGGTGTTAAAGTTTTCATACTGTTAGAATAGGGGAGTACTCTTTAATTAAATTATCAATCTTAAAGCTTTTTTCTTTGAAGTATTGTCTAATATACTAAATGAAAATATTTTTTAGCGCGGATTTAAATATGAGTTTACTATATTAATTCCCTTTTATCAATCTTGAGTTCAATCATTTATCTACATGCTTTTAAATTATATTCTCACTGAACTAATTAAAAAAATGTGAAATGCATAACGTGAAGTAATGATTTTAAATGTAACAAAGTAAATGTTAATATCTTTTTTTTTTTTATAATAAGTACTTTATAAAATTAATTGAATTCGTAATGTATTTTTAATGAATATTTCGCAAAATCTCATTGACTTATAGGAGTTTTTCGGGGTCACGGTACGTATGAATGTGTGATGTGCACACAAAGAATACGACTCGTATAAATTTAACGTAACTTTGACGTCTCTTACTAACGTTAAAGCCTTAAAGGATTTCATATCACAATCTTTATGGAATCAAATTCACGTCAAGTCGTAAAATTCATAAAACAAAAATGGAAATCGACAATTAAAACAAATTAAAAAAGGATAATGCATGGACAATACATTGCATATTGTCCACACATTCATCATGCCATTATCGTCTCACATTAATATTCTATATATATTATTTGTTTTTCACTGATCCTTAATTATTTTTTACTTTGTCGACCTGAGATGTTCTATGACGTTACGCAACTTCAACTTAAAATAGCGGCATTACCCATTGGTTTCTATATAAAAAAAAGGGTAAAATTCAGGAAAGGTACTTGTGGTTTGGCCTAATCTCACTTTTATGACGTGTGGTTTTAAAAGTTGCACATTAGATACATGTGTGTTTCGCCGTTAAACAGAAGCAGTACTTGTGTAATTTTTCGTTAAATTTTTGACGGAAAAAGTAGTACTTGTGGTTTCAAAAGTTGCACATTAGGTACCTGTGGTTTTGCTGAAGCTTGAACTACATATTAGCTTCATATTTTGAACATTAAACGATGGAACCCAACACTCTCTTCATCTTCATCATCATCTTCTTCCCATAAACTCAACAAACCCTCATTTCTCATACGAATTTCAAATTCCACTCATCAAATTAAATTAGAAATCACACACACACACACACATAGATATACATTAATCAGAAATCACCCGAATTATCATCTCCAAATTTCTTGGCGGATTTTGAAGCAATTTCAAAGATTTAGGGTTTCTAATTTGATTTGATGAAATTAGGGTTGTTGAAATTGCAGATCGAAGAGGGTTTCTGTAATACCCCAAGGTACCATGTTAGACATTAGACTTAGCATTTGACTTAAAAGTAAATTTTGTAGTTAATCTAGAAGTCCTTATGAGCTTGTGGTTAAATTTTGAGAGCAACCTGACAAAAAAACTTTATCCGTGTTTCATTTTAATTTTATTATAAGACACTTTTGAGTAAGAAATAATAAATTATAGATATAATATTTTTGAAAGGAAAATATATATTTGGAACCTACTATTTTCAATGAATCCAACAATATAATTTTTTTCAAAAATCTCTATTTCTAGAACTTTTGAGTTTTAGGGACTGTTTTGAAAGAATTTAAATGTTTTGGGCAATATTATGGATCTAGCCTCTTTCTCCTTGCATCAGAATTACTTTTTTGCCCCCCCAAATTTGGCCAAAATAGCAAAACAACCCTTTATTTAACGGAAAATTACACAAGTACTGCTTCTGTTTAACGACGAAACACACAGGTACCTTATGTGCAACTTTTGAAACCACACGTCATAAAAGTGAGATTAGGCCAAACCACAGGTACCTTTCCTGTATTTTACCCTAAAAAAAATTATGAACTACAAAGTAAAACATGCCATTGATTTTCGATATAATTACTGAAGCAAATGCTGCATAATAAATAGATTCATCGTAGACTTTTAAACTTCAAATCTTCAACCACACACTTCAGCTGAGTTCAGCGTCCAATACTTGTAAAAATTAAAAACTCAAAACTCAAAAAGTATCCAAAATTTGAGCTCTTAATAGAGAGTGTGTGTGTATATATATATATATTTATATTATAATATGTATATAGAGTTTATCTCTTCATCTCTGAGTGAAGGCAAGAAAACAAACAAAGTATATATGCAACTGGGATAAGTTATACAACTTAATTTAAAGAAATTAATATACTAACACCTATTTCTATACAAATCAGTTATTAGTCATTTACATCAAATTATTAGATGAATTCTTTAGTATAACTCTAAGCTCTTTAGACTTTATAAGAGGTGAGTATTCACGTCAAGAGAAGACTCTTTCATTAGTCTCTAACATCCAAATTACTATTTGAGTAGTAGTTAAAATAAAATTAAACAAATTTAGAAATATTTTCCGGAGATTTATAAGGTTGTTATAGTAAATTTATCCTAAATTTCTATATGCTAATCGTGCAAACGTATTAAAGAAATTTATTTTAATTGTCTTGATATTGATAAATACGGCAGGCTGAGTTGGATTGTGCAAAGTTGGAGAGGTACATTGGCAGGAGATACTAAATTGATGTCCAATGATTCAATTTGTGATAAATAATTTTAAGTATACATATATTTTTATATGATATAAAAATTAGATAATACAAATATAATACAATAAATAATAACATGATAAATAATTCAAAATTTCAAAGTTCTTTATAAAAGTTACTGTCTGAAGAATTAAGATTTGATAATACTGTCATGCTCAATAAATATAAATAAGTCTATATTATGAGTTAAAGAGAGCAAAACTATATATCATTTTAAGTAGAAAAAAAAAAAACCAGTTGAATTACTTAACCGGTTGACTTTATCAGTTTTACTAGCTATTAACTAACTTCATTGATTTTTTGATAGGCAAATTCAAATGTTATTTTAAATTGGAGTAAGTAAATCTAATTAGTTGAACCGACCAGTCTGATCTAATTTTCACAACTGACTTTTTTACGCACGTTTAGAGGTTAGGAAACAATCACNAAAAAAAAAAAAAGTTAAGCATATATATTGACGAAAAGAAAATAAAAAAAATAAAAACTCCGTCAAAGCCTTATAGGATATCTCGTGGTGGGAATATATTATTACGATGTTTACCATAAATAATGATGGAAATTGCAAGTTGCATCCCCAGATTTATACTGTACACCATGATAGTCTCATGATAGACATGAGTTAATGTTTTCTGTTGGCCAAAGTCTCAAATTGGTCCATTATGTATGGAGTTGATTTCAAATTGGTCATATTTCTTTCATTTCAAGTCCTAAGCGACGAATTCAAAACATGTGCTAACTCCTAAAGAGTTCTTCCTCTATCTAGTTAAGATTATTAGCAAATATAATAAGATTAGATTGTGTTTTGAAAGTAGATTTAGGACCAAATTGAAATATTATGAAAACAGGTAAGATCAATTCGAAACAAATGAAAGAATAATGATCAATTTGAAATCTATCCATACGCAAGGGACCAAGTTGATACTTTAGCCTTTTCTTTTTCATATTCCTATATATTATTCAGTTGATTGATATTCGTTAAACTTACAAAAAACGTCTTCGTGTCACTTTTAGTATAAAACAAACTTATTTACATAAAATCATGAGAGCAAAACAAACATTTTCTAATCCATCAATAAATTACATGAAAAACCATCCCTAATAAATCTCAGATCGGGTTGATTTTACAACAACCCCCCAAAAAAAGAAATAATAACAAGATAACTGAATATATATATATACATATAAATATATTTTATCATTCATAACATGATAATTTTCAGAATTTATAGCAATGATAAATTCATAAACGTAATTACATCACATGGCGGGCCTTGAGTGTAAGAGAGAAAAAAAAATTGAACCCTATTAGCGTCCAAAACAATAATAGTAATAAAAAAAGAGTGAAATTATTGGCCCCATCTAAATAAATATCTCCTCTTTGGATCAATAGATAAATAAAATATGAGTCATTAGTTATCGCCTTCAACTGAATAAAAAAATCTCCTTTATTATGCAGAGCCATTTTTTTGTAATCATCCACCGCGGTATATAACCAAATCATAAACTAGAATCAATCAATTCAATTGTCACAAAATTCAAAAAAAAAAAAAA
>QANZ01021909.1:59577-70409 GCA_003254925.1 Chamaecrista fasciculata | reverse complement strand
AAAAAAAAAAAAAAGAAAAAAAAAAGCAAAATGAAAAAGGGGAAGAACACCAATCAGAGAGGGTTTCTAAATCAAATCGATCAAGTGGAGAGGGAACAGTGGTGATTGATTGCTGAAGCTAAAGAAATTAAACATATCACTTCGGCATTTGCGCCGGAAACATTGAAATTCTCTTAAGAGATGAGTTATTATTACTCATAATCACTGTTTTCTTCTCATCATGAATTTAATTTAATATACGAACTTGAGGGAAAGAAAATAGATAGGAGACGCTACGGCACTGTGTGCTCTACGCAATCTTCCTTCTTCTTCACTTAGGTAAAAGGAAGGTTAGATGTTTATGTAGCGTCGTCTCTCTTCACGCGTATCGTCGAATGCTACCAAACCCATCATTTTCTTCTCCTTCTCCACTTCGCCTACCTGTAAGTACTTTTACTTTTGTTTTTTCCTTTTCTGTCTGTGGATTCACTTTTGTTATCCCTGTAAAGAGATTTGTTCGCTGTTCTTAGATCCCCATAAGGATGATGATGATTTTTTTTTTTTAAATTTAATTAGTTGGTTACTTTATTACTTCATGATCCCATACGGCCTGTTGGTGATGTTTATGTCTTATTGAGAGCTATCTCGTAATGATCTGTATACCCAGTTTATTTTTTTCTTTCGGTGCATTGATGAATCTGCATTATAGTTGAATGTTTTTCTTGCTGGCAGCTTTTGCTTCGAAAGGGCAATACGCCGAGGTACATAACTGATCAAAGTGGTGATTCTCTCTATTCGGTAGAGATTTTTACTGAATTATCTTCTGGGAAACTGGGAATGGATATTTTTGAGGTAAAGATGTGCTCTAGGATGGAGGGGGAGTTTAATTAGGCATTCCTTTTTATACCCTGGGAAAAAAGATGGATTTGCAGGCTAATATGCAACCTGAATCGGGGAAATGGGAACAAATTGTTTCTCAATTTCTTTTGAAGAGTTTGCACATTATTTTAGACTCAAGGGTTCCTTCACTTCACCCACATGACAGAAGTGGTGACTTGTCACTTGGTTCTCGAGTGAGGAGGAGTGACAAATGGTTTAACCTGGCATTAGGTGATCGACCTGCTGCTCTAGAAAACTTGAACTTCTGGCACAGGAATTTGATGGATCCGATGGTAATTGACATTATACTAGTTCAAGAAGGTTTAGAGACAGTTATAGAGAGGTGGGTTATTCAGTATGAGTGCCCACGAGTAATGGCTCAAACTAGTGACAGTTCTGGCACTTATAAGAAGACATACAAGAAGTCAATAGTTCTGTTCCGTGCTCTTTATTCTCATATGAGGCTTCTACCGGCTTATCGGATATTTAGGCAACTAAGTACATCAAGTCATACTTGTAATTTTGATATTAATTACAAAGTTTCTTCGTTCAGTGATCCATTCTCTCGGGCAGAGGAGAAAATGTTGGAAGAATACAAATTCACTCCTATTGAGGCCCCTCCAGGCTGCCTTTGTATATCTGTTAACTACCGTGCCACACTATCTGATTTAAATCTTGAGTTTTCAGCACCGTTGCCACCAAAAATAATTACTGATTATGTTGGAAGCCCCAATACTGACCCTTTGAGATATTTCCCAGCCTCGGACAAGGGTGTCCGTGCCACTTCGTTTCCACTTAGAGGGTTACTGCCTCCATCTCCTTCACCACTTGATCGTCCTCATAGCTGGACAAGTGGTTTTCATAAGACAGCACCTATTGTACAGAACCAACCTTTTGTTGGATCCCCACCAATTTATCGTCCTTCTCCCATGCCTTATGACTATCCATCTCCATCTCCTGATAATTATGGTATAAAAGTTCACAACTATCGTACACTATCCCGGCAGAGGTCTACAAGTTATGATGAGTATCAACTTTCTCCTCCATTCTCACATTCACCATCTCCATCTCCACCTAATCCAATGCTTAGTCGTATGCGGTCTGAAACTGCCCCTGTAACTATACCTCTTCCAGTGATGGGCAAAAGTTCTAGAAACCTTTCTCCTAATCTTTCAGATCACAGTAGAAGTTCTCTACCACCTTTATCACCCAGAAGCATAAAATATGACACTTCATCACAAGAGTCTATATCTGGAATCAGGTCATTCAGGAAATTAGAGGCTTCAAGGATTGGAGAGATGCACATTGGGGCAACAAATCAGGCCAGTGCAAAGGTAATCTTGGTCTTACATGTCACTCTTGAAGTTTCAATATTCATTTTCTGTTTCAATAAGCTTTACATTTGTTCTGTAGATTGTCAAGGATAACAAGGATGATTCAGGACGATTCTCAGGATTATTGTCTTCTAGTGGCTCGCCACGGATTGGGTTTTCTAGAAGCTCCAGTAGATTATCTTTACAGGATGACTTGGATGATGGTGACTTCTCATGTCCTTTTGTTGTTGATGACGTTGACACACCAGATGTTCAACCAAGGTACTTTGATTTATCCAAAGACGAAGAAGATTAGAAAATGTGAATTGTTTTGGGGGATTTTATAAATATAGCAGTTTTGATCGCAAACAGAGTTATTGTTAACCATAGAAAACAGGGATGAGGTGGTGAAATTGTTTTTCATTATATATTAACTTTAAGTGTTGGCCCATTGTCAGCCTCTGTAAACTTCACTTTTGTAGGGATTATCAACAGATGAAAATATATCAGAAGGCTCAGAATCATATATAACTAGAGGAAATGTAGAGGAAATATATTACCTTTTAAGCAGACAGATCATAAATATAGATAGAGAGAGAGAGATTTTAAATTGCACTCATATAATGAGAATTTTGTCAAAGAATTTACACCTTTGGCCAACAACTTCATCCTCAAAATGTCAAGTTTGTCATTGCCCTACCTAAATCTCCCATTTAAGCTCTACTCTAAGTTTGGCGATAGTTAAGAAGTTTGATAATTGTAGTTGGTGATCTATTTTGTTCCCTCACACAAATCTCGTTCACCCTCATGTGTATAATTTAGGTTTTCAGACTTGTTTTTCACCATAAAGTTTGCACACTCATGCACCTTGAATGGTCAACACTAGCAATTCATATTCTTTTAAAGTTTGCACACTCATGCACCTTGAATTGCACACTAGCAATTCATTGCAGCTCTTGTTAATTTATGATTGTTTATGTATGCCCATTAGTGCATAGCGCTTATGTTTGTCAAAAAACTAGCAAAATAATTTATATTCTTTTAAATTGAGTGGTAGTTAATTTATGATTGATTATCTATGCCCATTAGTTGCCTTAGTCCTCTATATCTTTCACAAGGAGCTTGCAGAGTGGGATGTCATCCATCTGAGAATTACATGTACTCCTAGTCTTCTAGAGTTCCTTTGTTTTGGAAGTCGGCAAAATTGTTCATCATTTAGTCAATGCTATGAACCTTTCATAGATTCTGTCTGACATTTGAGTATATGGCATGTAGATATTAGATTTGTTGTTCTCCCATGTTGCTTTTCTAAATATGCATGGTTTATTATTTGTTATCTTACTGTGCTACTTTTTCCCCCTTTTCTGGTTAAATAGTCAGAATGTGGATGGTAAAAATGCTTCAGAAATCACTTCAACATCACTGCCAATGGGAAGAAAGTCACAAGACGCTGCCGTTGGTGTTCTTGTGCGCATGCTTAGGACAGCACCTCCGTTGCGCCAAGATTCAAGTTGTTATTCATCCAATTCCTTAAAGCCTGAATTTGAGGAAGGAGTTGCTACTGCTTCCGGATTCTTCATGCCTCGAAAGACGGCTGATGCCCTTGAAGAGCTAAGGAGTTACAGAGAGATGAGAGACCTTCTTCTTTCTAAGAGCGGGAATCGAATCATTAGCAAAGATGAAGCTTAAGCCTGCTGAAAATATGATTGAGTTCATGAAGTAGTTAAGGGACTTGATGAATGATGCTGACTACAGAATTACCATAGCTTCATGAAATGGTGGTACTTATGACACGCAAGAAATAGCTTCTCAAGGAAGAAAAAAATAAGGGACTCAATAGGTTTTTGTACATATCTTGACTGAATGTTGCTACATACGCCAAAAGTTATTTTTATCTTAATCAAAATGCTAATAAGATTCTTCTGTGTTTTCATTCTAGACATTGTATATCTTAAATTTAGAACTTGCTTCCCAGCGTTGATGCCAAGTGCAAGATGGAGGGAGGTTTTGTAAAACCATTTTTTATCCTGATGATCAAACTGTCACTGAAATTGTTTGATTATGCAGACGAATTAAGATCCTAAAATTACTTAATCACTTAATCATAATCTTCACTGTCTCTCCCTTCCTGCGGTCATTCCAATTTCCATGAATGTAGTAATTTATTTTATTTCTAGTATAAGAGTTTGCATTATCTTTTTTTGGTTAAATCATGAGTTTCTCTACCTATTTTTGTAATCATCTAGGTAAAGATTAATTTTATTTTGGGTCGAAAACAAACTCTTAAAGTCTAAAGTCTTCTCATTATGTCGACTCTAGTGATCGAACTTTAGTTCTCTCACTTGGAGTAATTATGGAATTTGGGGAATTACTGGACTTATTCAATTTGGGATTTTCTTTTAAAGTTTGTTATTTATGACTATGAGTAACTCGTAATTCAATTTTGTTACATTCAGATTTTAAACAAGAGAGATATGATTAATTTTATGAAATGAGAAGCCTATCATTGGGCTTAATTTTATCGCACTTAGACTTAAAACGAGAGAGATATGACTATATCCAGTAGTTAGGAACTAATAGTTGAACCTAATAGAAAATATTAAGGAGTTACGAGTTACTTTTAATGAGTTTTTTCTCTGACCAGAACATCGACAAATGAGGTCAAATAATACTTCAAAAGTGAGTTTGGTCAAAACATACCTATTAAAACTTTCGAAGTACTATTTGACCTCATTTGTCAACGGTTTCAAGTTTCAATTAGACATAGAAAGAACTCGTCAAGAGTAAGTCGTAGCTCCAATTTTGTCACATTCGAACTTGAAATAAGAGACATGTAACTAACTTCATGAAATGAGCGACTCATTTTCAAACTCAATTTTAGACCCAATTTGAACTAGTTTGCTGATACTCTAACTAGGCTAAAAAAGAATTTATCAAATGTAACTCGTAGCTTCGATTCATCGCATTTAAACTTTAAACAAAAGAAATATGATAATATTCAATAGTTAAAAACCCAAACAAAACTTCTAAAAAAACATTGAGAATCAAAATGAAACAAAAAAAGCATTAGAGAGAAAAAGGAGTTGAGGGTAAATATTAGGGAGCAAAATGAGGTTTTGGCCTCTTAAAAATTAACGAATGTCAAGCAACTCCCACCTGGAAACCTCACCCTTCGTCGATTTGTTGTCAGTGACTCCATTGCCGGTCGTGATTCGTGAAAGTTCAGTCTCTGCGTTGAAATCAGACTTTGAAAGGAAGGGAAAGAAAGGCTATGCCACCTTCCCGTTTCTCTGCTTCCTGCTTCTGATATCTAAGAAAATCAAGGGCAATATGCTTTCTTCGACTTCGACTTGCCCATTTTGTGATTTATCAGTTCCGTCATCGGAACTCGAATGGTATTATTGTCTTCTTCTTCTTCTTCTCCTTCTGCTTTCACATTGATGGATGATGAAAATGATTGAACCCTAATGCAAATGCAGGCACGCCAACAGCCACTTTCAGGATGACGATGATGATCGCCGCCACCAGCAGCAACTCGCTACGGATTATGAGTTGGTTCAGGTATTCTAATCTGTACATCTCCTGCATAATCCTTTATCTCTGAGGTGTTGCACGCTCATCACCACTCGTTTGTTTCTGAAAAAGAATATAAGCTTATTTTATATAGGTTTGCTTTGAGGTGTTGCACACTTGCACTTTAATTTTATCCACATGGGCAAAAATCATGTTTGCTGAACTACGTTTACACTTTGTGCTAAATTCTACTAGTGAAATAGACTCCAATGGTTTTATTTTCCACGAATATAGCACTTTTGCTGCTTCTGAAGAAATGAAAGAACAGGTTTCTAATCTGTAGATTTTCCTGTATGATGGTAATTTTAAAATAATATTCTGCAGAGTGAACGAGCAGCCAGTAGCTTGCAGGTCGAATCAACTTCTGGAGATAACAA
The DNA here is from genome assembly GCA_003254925.1 of Chamaecrista fasciculata. Classification (NCBI taxonomy): domain Eukaryota; kingdom Viridiplantae; phylum Streptophyta; class Magnoliopsida; order Fabales; family Fabaceae; genus Chamaecrista; species Chamaecrista fasciculata. Next base: position 64,288 of record QANZ01021909.1, on the reverse strand, counting down.
AAAATGTGAAATGGATGAAAAGATCTCTAGTTTGATAGATTTACAGACGAGGAGTACATTTCACAAAGTTGAAGGGGGTTTGATGGCCTTGTTAAGACACTGTTTAGAGTCTGAACCTGGAAACTCAAAAGTCATTTTGTCAGGTTATGTCGATCATTTCCAATGCCTTGAGTCGGAAGATGTTGGATGGGGATGTGGTTGGCGTAATATTCAAATGCTTAGTTCTCATTTGATGGTGCAAAGGTCAGAAGCCAGAGAAGTTTTGTTTGGTGGTTCTGGTTATGTTCCTGATATCCCATCACTCCAGAGATGGCTTGAGATTGCATGGGAAAGGGGTTTTGATGAAGCTGGCTCGGAACAATTCAACCATGTTATTTATGGTTCAAAAAAATGGATTGGTACCACTGAATGTGCAGCCCTTTTGCGTTCTTTTGGACTTCGGGCAAGAGTAGTGGATTTTGGTCCAAAGGAATATGAATCGCTTCATCTGTCTGTCCCAGGTTCAAGTATAGGGACAGAGCAAATGAAAATTAATAATGGAAACAAAAGGAAAGGACTTCAGATTTATGGACCAATGGATAGATATCTGTCTCGTGATGTTTCCCAAGCAAATTCTAGCCAGGATGAAAAGCCAAATGACACTATGGATAAAAGAAGTAGTGATAATAGTGCAAACAAAAGTAAAGGTCATCAAGTTCTTATTGACTTTGTATGGAATTACTTTTCTAATAATAGTTCAATCCAATTTGGCCACGGGCGTGTTGCTGTCAGTGAGAAAACGTAAGTGAGGGTGTATTTTGACACATTCTGACCATAGAGAAGATTGTATTTCTTGCAGTATTTTGATTTTCTGAAAACTTTCTTGGACAGGCCCTTGTACTTTCAGCATGATGGGCATTCAAGAACTATAGTTGGGATTCAAGCCAAACATTTTGAGTCAGGAGCTCTGCTATATAATCTCCTTGTCTTTGATCCTGGTCAGGTAATTTATCTTCTCCAGATCTTTGGTTGTTACTTGTTAAGTTTTTAGCGTTTATTGTCTTGATTGGGTTTTAATAGGTCTTGGTTTATTATCACTTCTTACAAGTGTCTTAATATAACTTTATCATTGTTCTAAAACCAAAAGTATAAGTAAATAATGGGGCCTTTCTGACATCAGCCAGCCAACAAAGGTCATCTTATACTATAGAGTTGAGATGAGACTTGAGACTGCTTTGTGACTGAACAAACAAACTTGAGTTCTATGATTACATGACCCTTTAGAAGATGGCAGTCTTTCTAGGTTCTTAGAAAAAAGATGATGGTTTAGAATGCATGCTATATGCAATTAAAAATAGAAGTATTTTCTTTTAAATATTAATCATTCCTATACTTGCAAATAAACAAGTGGTCTACTAAGATTGCGTAGAACAACAAAGAAGTCTCAAGGCAGAGAAAAGTATTAGCAAATGGATTGCTTCAAAGATTTTTCTTGTTTTTCTTGTATAAAGTATATTAGAAACCAGAAATTAATGAAGGACATTGCTTCTCCCTTCTTTACCAACTATGTCCAAAACCTATATTTCTATAGTTGAAGAAATGCCAATATAAGATACTCTGATATATTTTTTTTCCCATTCAGTTGAAAGAACATGATATATTATTGACACTCAGGCTAATTGCAAGGCTAAAGCATATTTTAGTTTGAACCATATTTTCAATCCTTGCTTTCCTATAGTTTTGTCAAGTTGCATTCATTGGAATATTAGGTATTTTAGGTCAGCTTTTTCAATACATAGATGTAGGCTTAGATACTCTCTCTCTCTGTTATATATACAAATATATATAGAACAAAGTATTCTACATTTCTACCACATGCATTTATGTTGTGTAGTAATGATGCATCTTCCAATGCCATGACTTATAATCTTAGAAAACTGCTGCTATGGAAAGATCCCTTAGAGAGAAACGCGGATGGCAGAAACTCATTAGAAGAGGGATTCACACGCTAAAGAAGCCACAATATCAGGTCTTACTTCTTTTAATATAATTATATTGTCTATCCTTACACCATCAAATGATTAAGCTTGACGGTCTGTATTATTTGTATTTCAGTTGTGTTATGTTGATCCTGGAATTGCCAGTGGGGAGGAGATGGAAAAACTTACGATAATTGATAGTGTCTTTCTTGAATTTTAGATGGCCCATTTAAAGCTCCTTGCAAAATCAAGGTACTATCTAATTTGTCATGCCTGAACTATTTCTTTTTCCATTTGTTTTTTCACAAGAATTTTATTACAAAGCCAATTCTGTTAATGGTAATTGCTCTATGATGAAAATTATTTTAGATCTTCAAATACTGGATCAATGTCAAATTCAACGGTCTTCAAATCTATCTAACTTGAATAAAGTCCTGCCTCTGCTGCTGTTTGGGTTGAATGAAAGCCTACTTTCATCATTTTACTTTTATCTATGAATTAGTCAATTATGGTATCTGAGTTTATTATTGTGAAAAGCTATGAACTACCGTAATCTGGGCGGTTCTCAAACACAAGCAATGGTCTTTATATTGTTATTAATTTCTAAGCTCTTATTATAGTTTTCTCAGACTCAGCAACAAGAACACATTTGCTTCTTCATGTAGTGGGATTGAAAACCTCTTGTGTGAAGTTTCTAGCGATGGCTATTCTTTGCTTTCGCCCACTTGAAAGCTGGCATTGTTTCTCCCCAGCAACAGTTTTATATTCCTTTGATAGATTTTTTACTAATGCAGCAAATTTGTTTATCTTGAATGTCCACTACTAGCTTTCAGGCGACCCATTGTTGCCTCACCAAATGTTATCTTCTATAGATTAGTTTAATATCAGTGACTAATGTTGTAGCAATCCTATTTGTGTTCTTAAGAAATAGTATCAACTTCGAGAATATTATTTTCCTGGTTCATTGTTGTATTTTTGTCAATGTTCTCAATGATGCTGGCGTTAAAATTAAGAAAAGAAAACGTTAAAAAAAACTCAAGCCCCCTTTATTATTACTAGATCCCTGTAAAATGGATATATCTTACCATTTTAAAATTTTATCGTAATTTTTTGGGAAGAAAACACATTGATGAGATGTCAGAAAATATTGACTATTGCTTGGTGAGTATGAACTTGGTGTCTGGCTAAGCATGAACACGCACGTTGACATTGAATTTCTAGAATGTGGTGTGATATTTTAAATGAGGTCAGAAGATGCTACATCAAGTGTTGTCACAAATGTATTTTTCTATTTCTGTTTGGTATTCAACCTCTAACTACGTGAGTTTTTTTTTATTGATTTAGCAGCATCGAGTCACAGCTGTAATGAAGGCGTTCTGATATTTTTAAGGAAATTGGGGGATAATATAGTACTTCGTATACTTCGTATCTTATTAATAATAAATATATGTATCTGTTGTCATTAATGTAATATAGAAGTTTCATACGATCATATATATTAATAGGGTCCTTCTAACATGTGTGCACATGTTTCTTTTGATTGGTCAAATAAATTTTTAAACATTAAAAATTATCTTTTAAATGAATTTTCATAGATTTCAAGATATAAAATGCTCTACTGACCAATCAGAAGAAACTTTAAAATGTACCCTAAAGGCACATGTTAGATAAATCCATATTAATATTATATTTTAGGTCCATATCGTAAAGACAGTTTTTTTTATTTATATAATAATACAAAACAAAAAAAAAGATTTCGATCCCCAAAAAATAAAATTATTCCGGAGATGGGTGTCACGTCATTCGGTGCAATTTTTTTTTCTTAAAAAAAGGAAAATCGCAGGTAATCTTGCGATTTCCAACTGACACGGCAGAGTGTGTCAGTTGGTAATCGCAGGTCAGCCTGCGATTTTTGACAGACCTGGTTTTAAATTTTTTCTTATCCATAACTTATTTATCCGAACTCCGTTTTGTACAAATTGTATATCAAAATTTTTATTTTTTCGTGCTCTACACAATGGTATAATTTTCAGAGTCTGAGAATACACTTTTTTAATCCAAAAATTATCGTGCTCTACACAATGGTATAACTTTCGGATTAAAAAAGTGTGTTTTCAGACTCTTAAAGTTATACCATTGTGTAGAGCACAAAAAATAAAAATTTTGATATAAAATTTGTACAAAACGGAGTTCGGATGAATAAGTTATGACAGCCCCGGTTTTAAATCTTCGCAGATCCATAACTTATTTATCCGTACTTTTTTTTGTACAAATTTTATATCAAAATTTTTATTTTTTCGTGCTATACACAATGGTATAACTTCCAGAGTCTGAAAACACACTTTTTTAATCCGAAAGTTATACCATTGTGTAGAGCACGATAATTTTCGGATTCAAAAAAGTGTATTCTCAGACTCTGAAAATTATACCATTGTGTAGAGCACGAAAAAATAAAAAATTTTATATAAAATTTGTACAAAACGGAGTTCGGATGAATAAGTTATGACAGGTCCGGTTTTAAATCTTCGCAGATCCATAACTTATTTATCCGTACTTTTTTTTGTACAAATTTTATATCAAAATTTTTATTTTTTCGTGCTATACACAATGGTATAACTTCCAGAGTCTGAAAACACACTTTTTTAATCCGAAAGTTATACCATTGTGTAGAGCACGATAATTTTCGGATTCAAAAAAGTGTATTCTCAGACTCTGAAAATTATACCATTGTGTAGAGCACGAAAAAATAAAAA
>QANZ01021909.1:7671-58233 GCA_003254925.1 Chamaecrista fasciculata | reverse complement strand
CAGAATTATTTTCCTAATATTTAAATTGCCTATAATTAATCTCATTAATTATATTCAATTATTAATATTTAAATTTATCCCACAAATGTAAATATGTCATCTGTAGATTAATTAAGACAAGACCTAATGTCCCAGACATTTCCTCTGTGTCTTAAATCGTGTCACTCGCGTGACCCACGAATTAACCCTAATTCGTGTCCCACTCGAATGGTGATCAGTTCCTGCTCGTGTGTGACCCCACGTGAAGTTGGCAGTAGGGCATCCCCATGACCTACAAGTTGTGAGCGGACTCTAGCAAGCCATCACAACTACCCAAAATCCGTGAGTTATCGTTCGGTAACCGGAAGAACGACTTAACCTCAGTACCTCCGTGTACGTGATCCGATTGTCCTACGATATCTTGGTCATGGACTAGGCACAGGTATGTCATCCATAGTCCAAATCTCAACTTTCTCGATTCCTTGAGTAAGTCCCAAATCCCAGCGTGGCCACGCATTTTCCTGGACAGACTCACCGAGGGCGCCAGTTAGATATCTCTCAACTTAATGAGGGACAAAATCCCATTTTGGCCAATCCACATTCCACTGCAGAGCAATCAACCAGCCCCGTACTCAGCCCGTATAACTACCCTGTTACGGGTAGCGTTAGACAAAGCCAAAGACTGACAACAGCAATGCTGGAATAGTCATTGACCTCAGGTCAAAGGCATCGCTACAGGCGTACTAGGAGAGACTAGCTGATGACTAAACCCATGCAGGACTCTCCGGGTCAGTCCAGCAATTCGTAACCACCTTACGTAATTGCACCATGACTCTCGTCCCAGCATCTAGTGCGTGCATCTCATGCACCGAGGTCATGCTCGTCTTAGTTCATTTTTACTCCCACAAAAATAATCGCCCAGGGACAATTTTAGATTAATTATCTCATAATTAATCATGGAAGTTATCATAGTAAACATGCGAATGATATGACAACACATTAATTTATCTTCCATAAATTAATAATATGTTCACAACATATTTATCAAATAAAATGATTGGCCCTAGGGCACAATCTCCAACAACTGCCTCCTTGCAACAGCAATTCCAAGACTTCTTGGTTGGGAAAAAACATAATCCTAGCCGAAGATAAAGGGAAAGTAGTGATTGTAGACCTGGATACCTCCTCGGCTAATGAACAACAGGCTGGAGCTTCCAACCTGGAAAAGCAGAATTAGGCTCCAACAGAGCCATAAATGGAAGGAGTTAGTCCTCCCAACATCATGAATCGATACCCTCTTAATCAACCGTATGCCTACTACGGATGGGCTCCCCCAGGCCCTTACTACAGATATGGCGGTTGCCCCATGTATCCCCCAATGGGCGCCCAACAACAAACAACACCCTCTTGTTGGTATAATCCAATGCAACCAACTATCCCAACAATAGCAGAAACTGGAATGGTAGCCCCAACAGATAGACGTCTAGTGCCTTATATATAGGCAGTACAAATGGACAACAACTACAAGATGCCTTACAAATTAGACCACTACAACGCGGAAAAGGATATAGAACATCACCTAAGAAGTTTAAAGGTTGCCATGCAAATATCAAACTTAGAAGACGCTCAACGATGCAATTTGTTTCCAGGAACACTGCAGGGATAGCCTTAGATTGGTTCTCTAAGATTCCAGCTTGATCAGTCCACTCTTTCAAAGATCTGGAGGAACTTTTCCTGAAACACTTTGCCTCAAGAAAAGTCTACAAACAACCCATGGCGGTCCTTAATGATATAAGACAGGAAAAGGGGGAGTCTCTAAGGGATTTCCTTGCAAAGTCTAACAAAGTCCTGATAAACATCAAGGACTTGGATGAAAAAATTTCCGTCCATTCATCCCTAGCCGGTATAAAACCTGGCCATCCATAAAGGGGGCTCCAATTCCACGCTCCAAAAGATTTGAGCAGCCTCCTAGCTCGAATTGAGGAGTTCATTATGAAGGAGGATTTAGACTAGACTCAGAGAAGATGTTTCGCTGATTCAGAGCGAGACAACAAGGAGGACCAGCAGGGTGGCTCCAGTAGATGAAGGGACCACCAACGGGATGAGGGAGACACTCAAAGAAGGCCTAGGTCGCCTCCACGTGGCCGCCATCAGGTATACACCATCCTGACGATTAGCCCCAAACAAGTACCTGAAGAAATCAAGCATATTGACCTACTACCAAAAAGGAAACTACGACCAAGAAGGCCAGGAAAGAACGTAGAAACTTCTAAGTGGTGCAGGTACCACGACAGCGACGGGCATACTACTGACGAGTGTATCGCACTCAAGGATGACATTGAAGATTTGATCCAAAGAGGACGCTTGCCGTCTAAATTCATCAAAAGAGATAACAGAACCAGGGGAGGGATGAGCAAGATAAACCTTGCCACGATGACAGAAAAAGGCAGAGACGAGATGATGGAGCAGAGTGATGAACCCAAGGGGAGTGGAGAACGATAATGGTGGGCGGTCACACAAACGGAGTAGGGTTTCACATTCGGTCTTCAAATTGGACTACTCTATTCCACACTAAGAAGAATGGGTAGAACCAGTTGTTTTCATTGATAAGGAGCTACAGGACGTCAATCTGCAATACGACGACCCCATGGTCATCACTGCCCGAATAGCTAATTATACGGTAGAAAGAATCCTTGTAGATCAAGGTTCATCCGCTGACATATTGTTTAAGCCTGGTTTTGATCGTCTCAAACTCATAATAGCGGACTTGGAGCCACATGACCAGAATCTCACTGGTTTCATTGGCGATCAAATTACCCCACTAGGGAAAGTCAGCCTCCTGATGACACTTTGAAAAGACACCAAAACGAAGAGCCTCACTATGCATTTTCTCGTAGTCGATGCCCCCTCAGCATATAATGCACTTTTGGGGCGGCCATCTCTCCACGCCGCAAGGGCAGTGATCTCCACAGCAGATCTGAAAATGAAGTTCCCAACCCTAGAAGGTGTGGGACAGGTGAAAGCCAACCAAAAGGCCGCCAGACAATGTTAAGCTCTAAGCTTAGGAGCCATAAGAAAGCCTCTTCCTATTGAAGATGAAAAGAAACCGCCAAATGCTGAAATCCTATGTTGTGAGATAGAGGACTTTCGAGATGAGATGAATTTGCAAAGGCCAACCCCAATGGGTAACTTGGAGGTAGTGTTGGGAATTCTAGGCGCCTAACGGAGCGGAAGCAAATATAAAAATTATAATAAAACACGCCAGGTCCTAAAATTTTCGAACGGATACGCTAGCAGAATTTAAAACTTTTAAGATAGTGGTATACCTCACGAGTTTCAATTGGTTGGTTGAACAAGGCGTGTGAAAGGAGCCCACTCTCAGCGTTCTCCCTCTGCCGGTGATCCACACGAACAGTTTCTTCGGGCACCAAGGTGCTAGCCTTCAGTTCTTTTCTCCAAAAGAACTAGGGACCAACCTACAGTGTATTTGAACTCAAGAACTCCTTCTTGATTCAAAATCCAAAAGTGGCGCAATGGAGAATTCCCCACAAGAACTCCTTCTTGTCTTTCCTTCTCTCACAAACCCTAATTTTTGAAGACTGCAAATCGAATTTCCTAACTCCTTAGGCAAACTCGATTTTCCCCTCTCAACTCTTGAGAACCAAAAATTTCCTCACTTGGAAGCTAGGGTTTTGAAGGAGGCGATTTTTCCTATCTCTCTCAACAAGGAGGATGAAAATTGCACAAATGAATTCTCTCTCACATGCTAGCACTAGGCGCCTAGCCTTAGGCTATGTATATATATATAATTATATTTAGAGCATTATTATAATTCCATAATTATAATAATATGGCTTCATGACTTGAATTTCAAATTATAATATTACCATAATATTAAATTTAAATTCAAATCGGAATCTTAGGGAATCAATTTGAAGATCAAATCTCCCTTGGGACCCACCTAAGCATGGCGCCATATTGCTCCAAATTATCCTTGGAATTTTATAAATCAAAAACCTTCCTAACTCTTAGGAAGTCATGATTCTCCAAAGATCCTGATTTGAGATCTTACCAAATCTATTTGAATTCAAATCTTTTGATATCTCCATCAAATCTTTTGAATTCAAATTCATGACTTAAATTAATAAAACATTTTTATTAATAAAATCATAAAAGAGGCGCCACCCTCATGCCAATATTAGGGAATTTTATAATTCAATAATTTCCTAACTCTTAGGAACCTTATCCGAATTATTTTTCCTTAATATTTTAATTGTAAATAACTAATCCCATTAATCATTTAACAATTATTATATTTAAATTTGTCTCACAAATTTAAATATTTCACAACTGTAGATCAATTAAGACAAGACCTAATGTCCCAGACATTTCCTCTGTGTCTTAAATCGTGCCACCGGAGTGACCCACGAATTAACCCTAATTCGTGTCCCTTTTAAAACGGTGTCTTGTTCCTGCTCGTGTGTGACCCAGCAGGCCCCACATGAAGTTGGCAGCAAGTCATCTCCCTGACCTACAAGTCGGGAGTGGACTCTAGCAAGCCATCACGACTACCCAAAACACGTGAGTTATCGTTTTTACCAAAACCGACTTAACCTTAGTACCACCTTGTCATAGACCCTATTGTCACACGATATCTTGGTCATGGATTAGGCACAGGAAAGTCATCCATAATCCAAACCTCAACTTTTTCGATTTCCTAAGTAAGTCCCATATCCCAGCGTGGCCACGCATTTTTCCTAGACAGACTCATCGAGGGCACCAGTTATATATCTCTCATTGTACGAGGGACAAAATCCCATTTTGGTCAATCCACATTCCTCAGCACGACAATCAACCAAACCCGTACTTAGCCCTTATGACTACCCTGTTACGGGCAGCGTTAGACTAAGCCAAAGTCTGACAACTGAAACGCCTGAATAATGATGACCTCAGGTCTAAGGCGTTGTGACATGCATACAGGAGAGGCAAGCTGATGACTAAACCCATGCAGGACTCTCCGGGTCATGTCCAACAACTCCTAACCCCTTACGTAATTGCACCATGACTCTCATACCAGCATCTAGTGCATGCATCTCTATGCACCGAGGTCATGCTGGTCTTAGTTCATTTCAAGTTCCCACTTGAATGAGCGACCAGGGACAGATTTAGATTAATTATCTCATAATTAATCACGGACTGTTATCATAGTAAACATGCTAATAATATGATAACCATTAATTTATCTCCATAAATTAATCAATATGTTAACAACATATTTATAAAATGATTGGCCCTAGGGCACAATCTCCAACAGACTCCCACTTCCACTAGGTACAATCATTAATCCAACTGTTCCTACTCTAGGAACATCCATTAATGTGTCTAATCTCCATCTGACATTATATGATGCCCATGTAAGACCTGTGCTAGGGATCTCGTATGACATTACTGTTCCTAACATTGTCATAAGAGGATCGGCAACATCATCCTCGTCTGCTACTTTAACATATCTTGATATCACCATCTCTAGGCGATCATGGCTGAGTGTATATATACATATATATATCACTGTCGGAACATCAGTGGGGATCCAATCCCATTTGGTGTCTTCCTATCTCCACAGGGTGACCACCAATCACTCCTCAGACATTAGTTTTACGGTCTGCGTCTCCACGCGACCAACCCTCTGTTGTAGAATCAGCAATCGTGCTCTCTGCTTGGAACTCTTTCCAACTCACGATGCCACCGTTCAAGAGAAACGCGTATCCATACTGCGATTCATCTTGGTAGGTTTTGGAAAACGGGCACCTGTGTAACCTCTTACACATTTATTCCACCATAATCCAAGATTTCATCCTTAGTTCTTCCTAAGTACTCAAGGATGCTTATGACATCGGTCCAATGATACTCACCAGGGTCTCGTTGGAACCGGCTTGTCACGCTCAGGGCAAACGACACATCGGGTCGAGTACACTGCATTATGGATCCCATTGCCGAAGCATAAGGGATGCCACTCATGCGCCCTTGCTCAACAAGTGTCTTGGGACACTGTTTCTTGCTCAGGGTCAATCCTTGATTCATCGACATGAATCCCTCTTGGAGTCTTGCATACTGAACCCCTTCAGTACCTCATCCAAGTCCATACTCTGACTCAATCCAAGAAGCCTACAAGATCTATCTCCATAGATCTTAATGCCTAGTATATAGGCAGCTTCTCAGTCCTTCATTGAAAAGATTTTCACAACCAAGATTCACAATCTCTAAGGTTGGAACATTATTTCGAATGCGCAATATGTCATTGACATATAGCACCAAGAACACAATTGTGCTCCCACTAACCTTCTTGTAAACACAAGGCTCGTCAGCGTTTTGTAAGAAGCCAAAGTCTTTGACTACCTCATCAAAACGATGATTCCAACTCCGTGATGCTTGCTTCAATCCACAAATGGATTTCCAAAGCTTGCACGCCTTTACTGGTTCCTCTGGACATACAAACCCCTCAGGTTGTGTCGCACACATCCTTGGGCAGTCTTCCATGCTGCTTTGACATCCATTTGCCATATCTCATAGTCATTATATGCGACTATGGCAAAGAGGATCCTAATGGCCTTGGCCATTGCAACAGGGGAAAATGTTTCGTCATAGTCAATACCATGACGTTGCATAAAACCCTTTGCAACTAGCCTAGCCTTGAAGACGTTGACGTTGCCATCCATGTCGGTTTTCTCCTTGAAAACCCACTTGCACCCTACGGGTTTTACCCCTTCGGGTGAAGCGACCAAGGTCCATACCTTGTTTGTCGTACATGGACTATATCTTTAGCCTTCATGGCTTCAACCTATTTCTTAGAGTTGGGATCTACGATGGCCTCTTGATAGGTGGTGGGTTCACCATGCTCCGTGAGCAACACATCACTGTTCTCAGTCACGAGAAATCCCCATCTCTCTGGCTGGAAACGTGTTCTATCAGACCTTCGTGGTCCTTGTGTTATTAGAGGAGCTTCCACAACCCCTTGTGGTTCTTCTCTAGTTTCCGTCTGCGCCTTTGAGGTGCCTTGTGGATCTTGAACTCCTTCAAGATCTCCCATACTCCCACTGTTTCTTTTGCAAACAAGATCTTTCTCTAGAAAGAATCAACTTCTGACTACAAACTCTTTGTTGTTAGATGGGCAGTAAACATAGTATCCCCTCGTTTCCTTGGGGTACCCTACAAGCACCTTTTGGGAGATAGTTTATCGTTTACGTAACGTAAACTTCACACCCCCAAATTTTGAGATAAGACACTATGGGACTCCTCCCATCCATATCTCATATGGTGTCTTCTCAACTGCTTTAGACGGAACACGGTTTAGTGTGAATGTGGCAGCTTCTAAAGCATATCCTTAAAAGGATGGCGGAAGATCAGCTTGACTCATCATAGATCGTACCATATCTAAAGGGTTTGATTCCTCCTCTTAGAAACACAATCCCCATGGGGTTTCAGAAGGGGTAAGTCGTGAGACCATCTCACGGCTTCTAAGATGATCAATAAATTCTCGACTCAAATACTCGTCTTCTCGATCGGATCGAAAGACTTTGATTTTCTTGTCAAGTTAGTCCTCTACTTCACTTTGAAATCTCTATTTCAAAAGACTCTGACTTATGCTTTAATAGGTAGCCCAAGTCAAACCTATTGAAGCAGCTAGTAAGAGTAACCACCTTCAGCTTGGGTACTCATGGGTCCACATACATCACTATGTATCATCCCCAACAAGTCAAATGCCCTTTCACTGTGGCTAGTGAAGGGTGCCTTTGTCATTTTTCCAAGTAAGCAAGATTCACAAGAATCATATGATTCAAAATCAAATGAGCTTAGAAGTCCATCTCTATGGAGCTCCTCTAGGCGTTTCTCGTTTATATGGCTTTAAACGACAATGCCAAAGGTATGTAGGATTAGATTCACTAATCTCAATCCTTTTCGTATCAATGTTATAGATATTGTTATCGTGTTAACGTTCAAGTTTCAAGATGCAATGTTTATCTCGCAAATCATATAAGCAAATAAACATTATCTATATAACTCGAACACCATTCTTTTCAGTTAACACATGCAAAAACCTTCCTTATCTCATAAGAAAGAGAAGCATTGTTTGAACCTTAAAGAAGGTACATGACAACAATAAGTTAAGCCCAGAGGGAAAAACTGGCTCGCATGTTCCTACAGCAATAGCAGCAACCCTTGCTCTATTGCCCACTCGTAGGTCCATCTCGCTTCTGTCCAGCTTTCTACTGTCTCTAAGACCCTTCACATCAAATGTGAAAACCACATGCTGTATCTAATACCCAAGCGGTTATAGTAGACAAGTGAACGTCTATAACGAAGATATCAGAAGTAGAGATCTTATCTCTCCTTTTATTCTTTTGATCTTCCCAATACAATTTGCAATTTCTCAAAAGGAAAATTGCATCCTTTGAAAGCCTTGCCTTCTTGGCAGGTAGTGGGTTAGGCTCAGTCGCTGGCTTGGTCTCACCAAACTCGGCGTCTCCTTTCCTCTTTCCTTTGCCCTTCCCTTTCCCCTGATTCTGGAACGTTTCCTTGAGATGTGTGACCATCTCTACAGCCAACAATATCCCCGTGTTCAACTCTTGAACTATCGTGGCTAGCATCAAGGCAAGTAACGTCCACAGAGTCATTGAAGTGCTTCTCCAAGCAATTCTCTATGCTCTTGGAGCGTTCTTGGCATTCTCTTCAGGGGAGGGATTTCTAGGACACAAAATTTCCTTGGTTGGGTGAGAACAAATCTCATATTACAAAATCAGTCGAGGAAGTCAGCAGCTTCCTTCTTTGGGTGAGAACAATTCTCAATTACGATACTAGTTAAGAAATTTTGTCCTAGACAACTTGCCCTTCTCAAGGACAGATCGCAGTGATAGTGATGAACTATTGTTTGTTGCCATTGATTCTACTACTAAGATATGAAAAAGTTTAATTAGCAGAAATAATACTTCCACATTTTATAAAACCCAGTGAAATTTATTATTGGTGGCTAAGATCCATATTTCACCAAAGTTTACCGTCGCGGAGGCGATCATGCACCCTTTGGTTATTTAGGTAGGTAACTCCTTACCAATCACATCTCTATATGACTCTTAGATCCTTATGGGACTGTATCATCTCATGATACTTATTATGGCATGTTTAACCCATCTAATGCCTTGAGGTCCAAAACCGTTTTGATAACCCCATTAAGTCACACGGTAAAACATGTGAATGGCTAGATTCAAAACAACGAGGCCGAAGCCCAACCCCATATCGTCAAGGCCCAACTACAATACGTGTCGCGGAGGCGATTACCGCATTCAAAGAACCAAGATTTCAATGGGCGTCGTGTTGAAACTCCCATTCACCCGTGTCTCCTCAAGGTCAAGGCAGATACGTGTCGCGGAGGCGATCACCGCTCCACGATGAACAAGATTTTGACAGGGTGTTTTAGCGACGGCATTAAAAACTTAAGATTCTCTAAAAGGGTTTGATTTTAATTTTTAAAATTGTTCCGTTTTATAGTTTAATTTTCAAACTCCTTTTAAAATTAAACGAGTCATGCCACATGTTTATTACCCCATGTATCTCATACATATAAACATGTGCCCGGATTTTGTATCGTATACAAAATCCCACACTCGTATCGTATACGTGGTTGTAGCGAGATATATATAAATAGCATGTTAAAATTCGCACCCTAAACATACATCTAGCGCATCACATACAACTAAATGTAAAACATACACCGTGTTTAGATATGGCCCATCTACCCTAGAATTCTCCCAAGCCAATGAGAGAACTTTTCTAAAAAGAAAAATAAAATTACACGTGAATAAAACCCAGTTACATCGAGGTATAAACTGAAAGTAAATTTTACACCAGAGTAGGGAGACGACTCGCAGGCCGTATTTACCGAAATAAACCTCCTAGAGCCATATCCAACACCACACAATTCAAATATGAACAATTCATACAATTATGTCAAACACGGTAACCAACACATATATTAAAACTCCTTTTAAGACTGTGTTCAATTTAGGGTCTGTGCAATTTTAACATGCCTTTTCTTGAGATTAGGCCTTTTATCAATAATTATAAATACCATGAGTCTCCATTCAAGAATTTATAATTATTGACCCCCAAAAATTGTAAAATTCATAATTTTAACAAATTTTCAGCCACCTTTATAATATTATAATTAAAACTCTTTTAACTATAATTATATAGGAATTTCGACTTTGGCCTAAAACATCAAGAAAAATTTTCAGTCGATCCAATCGACCCTATATGTATCTCATACATATAATTTGCACCTTTTTCTGTAGATTGAATTTTTAAGAAAAATGCTCGGTGGATTTTTTGTAAAACCAAAACAACGTGATTGAAAGCGGTTAACACACATATCATACATCACATGTACACATAAACAGTTTTAAATCCTAGAACTAGCGTGGCTCTGATACCACTGTTGGGAATTCTAGGCGCCTAACGCAGCGGAAGCAAATATAAAAATTATAATAAAACACGCCAGGTCCTAAAATTCCCGAACGGATCCGCTAGCAGAATTTAAAACTTTTAAGATAGTGGTATACCTCACGAGTTTCAATCGGTTGGTTGAACAAGGCGTGTGAAAGGAGCCCACTCTCAGCGTTCTCCCTCTGCCGGTGATCCACACGAAAAGTTTCTTCGGGCACCAAGGTGCTAGCAATTCAGTTCTTTTCTCCAAAAGAACTAGGGACCAATCTACAGTGTATTTGAACTCAAGAACTCCTTCTTGATTCAAAATCCAAAAGTGGCGCAATGGAGAATTCCTCACAAGAACTCCTTCTTGTCTTTCCTTCTCTCACAAACCCTAATTTTTGGTGACTGCAAATCGAATTTCCTAACTCCTTAGGCAAACTCGATTTTTCCCTCTCAACTCTTGAGAACCAAAAATTTCCTCACTTGGAAGCTAGGTTTTTGAAGGAGGCGATTTTTCTTATCTCTCTCAACAAGGAGGATGAAAATTGCACAAATGAATTCTCTCTCATATGCTAGCACTAGGCGCCTAGCCCTAGACTATGTATATATATATAATTATATTTAGAGCATTATTATAATTCCATAATTATAATAATATGGCTTCATGACTTGAATTTCAAATTATAATATTACCATAATATTAAATTTAAATTTAAATCGTAATCTTAGGGAATCAATTTAAAGATCAAATCTCCCTTGGGACCCACCTAAGCATGGCGCCATATTTCTCCAAATTATCCTTGGAATTTTATAAATCAAAAACCTTCCTAACTCTTAGGAAGTCATGATTCTCCAAAGATCCTGATTTGAGATCTTACCAAATCTATTTGAATTCAAATCTTTTGATATCTCCATCAAATCTTTTGAATTCAAATTCTTGACTTAAATTAATAAAACATTTTTATTAATAAAATCATAAAAGAGGCGCCACCCTCATGCCAATATTAGGGAATTTTATAATTCAATAATTTCCTAACTCTTAGGAACCTTATCTAAATTATTTTTCCTTAATATTTTAATTAGAAATAATTAATCCCATTAATCATTTAACAATTATTATATTTAAATTTGTCTCACAAATTTAAATATTTCACAACTGTAGAACAATTAAGACAAGACCTAATGTCCCAGACCTAATGCAGGACTCTCCGGGTCATGTCCAGCAACTCGTAACCCCTTACGTAATTGCACCATGACTCTCGTACCAGCATCTAGTGCATGCATCTCTATGCACCGAGGTCATGCTGGTCTTAGTTCACTTCAAGTTGCCACTTGAATGAGCGACCAGGGACAAATTTAGATTAATTATCTCATAATTAATCACGGACTGTTATCATAGTAAACATGCTAATAATATGATAACCATTAATTTATCGCCATAAATTAATCAATATGTTCACAACATATTTATAAACTGATTGGCCCTAGGGCACAATCTTCAACAGGTAGTTGAACTTATTCCAGGAACTTAAAAAACCGTGAAATTAATTTGTCTCTTGATGAGGAGACAATGTGTGCCCTGATCGAATTATTGAGAAATTCGATAGACATCTTTGCATGGTCGCCCGCACACATGCCCAGAATAGATCCAAGATTGATCTGTCGTTGCTTGAACACTGATGGCTGCCCAAGAGTTATCTAGAAGAAGAGACTATTTAGGCAAGAAAGGCAAGACACACTAAAGGAGGAAATTGAGAAACTTTTGGCCGCCAGTTTCATTCGAGAAACCAAATACCCAAGTTGGCTATCTAACGTAGTCTTGGTCAAAAAGTCCAATGGTAAATGGAGAATGTGCGTGGATTTCACGGACTTAAATAAAGCTTGTCCCAAGGATAGGTATCATTTACCTAACATTGAAAAACTTGTGGACGAAAGAGGCAACAACCACACCATGAGTTTCCTAGATGCCTTCAGTGGCTACAACCAAATTAAAATGGACCCCATGGATGCTGACAAGACCTTGTTTATCATTGAGATGGGTAGTTACTGCTACACGGTCATGCCCTTCGAATTGAAGAACGCCGGTGTAACCTACCAGAGAATGATAGACATGTTCTTCAAAGATAACATAGGTCGAAACCTAGAAGTCTATGTGGACGACATTGTCGTCAAAATAAAAGGTGACGCTTCACACCTTCAGGATTTGATGGAGATCTTCAAACAAATGAAGCATTATGGAATGAAGCTGAATCCCAACAAATGCGCCTTCGGAGTCAAGGATGAGAAATTCTTAGGCTTCATCATTACTCATAGAGGAATCAAAGCTAATCTAGAATAATGCAAGGCCATTATGGAGATGAAGTCACCAAAGACGGTGATAGAAGTTCAGTGCCATAATGGCCGGATCGCCGCCTTGCACAGATTCATGGCAAGGTAGATTGCCATTGTTAGAGAAGACTCTAAAGCTCTCATCATGGGGTGACAATTATCTTTTCAGTTGTTTTATGTTCATTTAATTTTCAATCTTTTGCAATTTTGTCGGATTATGTATTGGCCTTAGCGCCTCATCATAGACGCCTCTAAGGCTCCAGACATGGGCGACCATCATCTATCTTTTGCACTTTTTCTCATTTAGACTTCAGTCTTTCATCCTTCAATTTATCTTTTTGCAGCTTTTCAGATTATGTATTAGCCTTCGCGCCTCAACTTTCTTACATTCAATAAAGTACTTATTCAGTTAAATGTGTGTTGAACTAGGTCATCAGATAAGTGCTTGCCATTCTTCAAAACTTTGAAAGCAAACAAAAAATTCGAGTGGACGACCGAATGTGAACGAGAATTCATAGAACTTAAAACTTACATGGCATCGCCACCAACTCTAACAATCCCTAAAAAAGATTCACCAATTTATGTCTATTTGAGCGCCACTGATGACACCATCAGCTCGGCCTTAGTCCTTGACGAACAGGACGAACATCGCCCAATATACTTCACTAGCAAAACTTTAGTGGGCGTCGAAAATGATGGAGATTGTGCCCTAGGGTCAATCATCCTTTAGATATGTTGGGAACATATCAATTAATTTATGGAGATAAATTAATGGTTATCATATTATTAGCATGTTTACTATGATAACAGTCCATGATTAATTATGAGATAGTTAATCTAAACAGTCCCTGGTCGCTCATTCGAGTGGGAACTTGAATTGACCCAAGACCAGCATGACCTCGGTGCATGGGGATGCACGCACTAGATGCTGGAACGAGAGTCATGGTGCAATTATGTAAGAGTTACAAGTTGCTGGACCGACCCGGAGAGTTCTGCATGGGTTCAGTCATTAGCTGGTCTCTCCTGTACAATCTGTCATGATGCCCTTAGACCTGAGGTCTTGACTATTCCAGCATTATAGTTGTCAAACTTTGGCTTAGTCTAACGTTATCCGTAACAGGGTAGCCATAAGGGCTGAGTACGGGTTTGGTTGATTGTCGTGTTGAGGAGGAATGTGGTTGACCAAGATGGAATTTTGTAACTCATAGAGATGGGAGATATTTAACTGGACCCCTCGACGAGTCTGTCCAAGGGAATGTGTGGCCACACTGGATTTTGGGACTTACTCAGGAGATCGAGAAAGTTGAGGTTTGGATTTTGGATGACATTCCCATGCCTGATCCTTACCGAAATATCGTAGGACAAAAAGGGATCTGAACATGATAGTACTAAGGTTAAGTCGTTTATGGGTTAGAACGATAACTCACGTGTCTTGGGTAGTCGTGATGGCTTGCTCGAGTCCGCTCTCGACTTGTAAGTCATGAGATGATTTACTGCCAACTTCACGTGGGGCCTGCTGGGTCACACACGAGCAGGAACCAGATGCCAAGCTGGAACACGAGTTAACCCTAATTCGTGGGTCACATTTGTGACACCGTTTGAGACATAACTTATTGTGGGACATAAAGTCTTGTCTTGAATTAATTATCTACAGATATATTATATTTAGATTTGTGAGACAAATATATATATATATATATGATAATTGTTAAATAGATAATTGGATTAGGCTATTTACAATTATATTCCTATTTATAATATTAGGGGAATTATAAATTAGATAATGTTCCTAAGAGTTAGGAAATTATTAATTTATTAAATTCACTAATATTAGGCCTAAATAGGATGAGGTTGGCGCCTCATATATACAAGGAATTTAATTAATAAAAATGTTTTATTAATTAAAGTCATGGCTTGAAATTTGAAATTCAAATGAGATTTGATCTAGATTTCAAATGGATGAATTAAATATATTAAAGTAATATTTTAATTCATGACTTATAGGGCAAGTCGAAATTTTAGGTCCAATTGGATTTAAATATTAATGTAATATTTTAATTCAATTATCTAGAGTTTGAGACTTGGTGAGATTGTTTTAAAGATATTGTGGCAATTCTTTAATTCAATATTGTTGGAAAATAACAAATTAGTTATAACTATCTAAGAGTTAGTTAGTTATTTTGATTTATTAAATTCCACCAAGATAATAGGGGAGAATGGCGCATGGCTTGGAGAGAGATTTGGGAAGGTTTGATCTTCCAAATTGATTCTCCAAGATTGCATTTTGATTCCAATTTTAATATTAAGGTAATATTTTAAATTGGAAATCAAGTCCTAAAATTGTGACATTAAGATATCATAATCTTGTGATTTGATAATTATATGATTTTAGGCTTTCCTAATAATTATCAAAGTCCCCAAACCCTATAAATAGGCAAGCCATAAGTCGACTTTGCTATGCCAATTCTAGAGAGAGAAAAATTTCGATTTTGATCTAGCCTAGAGAGAGAATTTACAAATCTTGAGAATTGGATTCTTGAGAGTGAAATCACAAAGGTGAGAGCCTCATGCACATAGAGTGAAAGTCGACTAAGCCTAACTCTACTTAGAGAGAAAATTCGATTTTGTCTTGGTGAGGAGAGAGAGAGCAAAATCGCAATCTTGCTTTCCTAGAGAGAGAAAGTGGCGCATAATATTAAGAGTTAATATTGTGTGACAAGGTTGTGTGGGATCAAGAAGTGTTCTTGATCAAGGCGTCATAGAGTTCTTGAACATTCAAGAAGAGTTCTTGAATTGAAAAGAACACCCGTAGATAAAGGTTCCGGATTCACTTGAGAAGTGAAGGAGGCTAGCACCTAGGCATCTCCAAACTGTTCGTGTGGATTACCGGCGGAGGAAGGACACATCACGTGGACTTCTTGGGAACGCCCCGTTCAACTAAAGCGATTGAAACTCTGAGGTATACCACTTAACCAAAAGTTTTAAATTCAGCTAGCGGATCCGTTCGGGAATTCTTGGACCTGGGCGTTTAAAGTTTTTTTTTATTTAAAGTTTTACTTGCTTCCGCTGCCTTAGGCGCCCTTGAATTCCCAACAGAAAAATGGTATCGCCAACTAGAAAAACTAGTTTTCACACTACTACACTCAACCGAAAAACTAAGGCAGTACTACCAACAGTACCAAGCAATTGTCAGAACTGACAAACCCCTTAGACAAGTCATAGAACAACCAGATGTGCCAGGAAGGAAGTCGGCCTGGGCCATGGAGATTGGCCAATATGGAATCTTGTATGTACCAAGGAAAGCCATCAAAGGCCAAGCTTTAGCATATTTTGTAGCCAAATGACTGGCCCTAAGCCACCACAATGGGTATGGAAGGCTAACATTGATGGAGCAGTATAAAAAAACCCTTAGAAGAGCTGAAATTACAATACAATCACCAGATGGATCCATTATTGAGCAGTCAATTGAAATATGCTTCCCAATTACAAACAACCAAGCAAAGTATGAAGGTTTGATCGGAGCCATCAAGTTATCAACAAACATGGGCGCCAAGACACTGCAATCAGCAGTGATTTCCAATTAGTGGTCCAGCAGATGAACGAGGAATACAAAGCCAAGGAGCCAGTCATACTCCAATACGTGGAAAAAGCTAACAAGCTAATCGAACAAGCAAAGATGAAGGTCACCTTTGCACACATATCCAGAGAACAAAACACACGGGCAGATTCTCTAGGCAAAATGGCCACAAAAACTTTAAAGGGAGGCCGAGAGTCGCTCATAAGAAGCACTATTCGCGAACCAACCATCGCTGAGAAGGAAGTCATGCCCCTAGAGGCTGTCCCAGATTGGGGCACACCAATAATACAATACCTAGAGCACAACATCCTCCCAAATGATAGAAACGAAGCACGGAAGGTAATTCGAAGAGCGGGCAGGTTCTTCCTAAGAGGAGGTTATCTGTACTGGAAAGGCTTCTCCTCACCCTACTTAAAGAGCATCTCAGCAGAGGATGCCAACAATGTGCTAAGGGAGACACATGAAGGCATGTGCGGAAGCCACCAAGGGCCAGTTGCTCTAAAGAGGAAAGTAGAAAGAGTAGGATATTACTGGTCCACCATGCTCAAGGACGCAGAATAGCTGGTCAAAGAATGTGACAGTTGCCAAAGGCATGCGAACTTAATACACAAAAAAGGCAACGAGCTCATGACAATGGCCGCCCCATGGACTTTTGACATGTGGGGAATTGACCGGACACCCGTCATAAGGTGTCAAGGGAGCCAAATTTAATAATACTCGAGCCTCGCAAGTATTACTATACTTATTAGATTATAGTATAGATGCTAACCCAAGGCTGAATCTCTCGTGGAACTCAATGTGATGAAACTAAGAGAACTGTGATCAAGGTTGTAGTTTATAATTTTGATTATACTAGTGTCACGAATATAACGAATAATGAAAACAATACTTGAGAGAAACCCAGATAGACTCCAGGAATACCAACTTTTATCCCTAGTAAAGTACTGATCTACCAATCTAATGTATAAACAACTTCAACACTTACAATGAAGGAATTGAGAATACTTCATAAATGCAATATCAACATTTGGAATCTATAATGAAAACGTGATGAACTCAAGCCACATCCTCGAGGCATTCCTCAAGTATCTACCTAATTAGTTACTCATGCTCTAGGCAGAGAAACTCTAAACTATTCTAAATTGTGGTGAATTGATTTCGCGGATGCTTTGAGCGTGGAATGACGAGCTCTATTTTATAGGCGCGAATAGTAGACTTGGACCGCAAGTTGTGGAAAAAATTTGACCTTGGGCCGCAGGATGGGCCGGCGTCCCAGGATGACGACACAGCGAAATATCCTGCATATTTCAACTATGTCTTGATATCTTGAATCCTGGCCGTCCAAAACATATCATTTAGCCACTTAGTTGCGTGCGCTGTGAGACTTCTTACTTGGGTCGTCGGCCCAAGTAACAGCTCAGCCTAAAATTACGCTGAAGCTTACGTGCTGACGTCATACTCCTCTCATATACGTGTGCCGCAAGAATTGCTACCATGGGCCGGCGGCTCATCCAACGACACAAGAATATCTTGTGTTTATTGTGATCATCTCGTTGATTCTAGATGTTTTCAATTTGGTTTGACCCTGTTTGGATATCTGAAACACTAAATAAACCATTAAGTAGCACCTATTTATAAAGTACAATAAATAAACGCTTATTTACCTATTTTATTTACTTTATTATGCCATACCTTGGTGCAGCCCTTAACATATTAATTGGTCTAATTACAATATATTATTATTATTGACACATGAAAAGAAGGCCAAATAACATGTCCATATTTGGGCTAATCAAATCCCGCACACTTAAGACTTTGCACTCCAGAGCAAAGGTATGAAGTAGAAGAAAAGAGAATATGCCAAAGAATCAAGGAACTTTCCCAAGTTCATGATTCAAGGCTAGTACATCGTCATAACCTAGAGCTAGAGAATTCACCAGGAAAGCAACTCTGTAAAGTCGTGCAATCCAATTTCTATAAGACCAATTCCATAAGTGTATAACTCTCCTCACTAATTGGGTGTTTTTCTCTCCAGTCATACCTTAGACTAAGTTTCTACCATAAGCTTGTAAAATTTCTTAAACTCTCCACTTTAGGCGAAATAATGATTTTTAATCATAGGACTTTAATTGGGTTGTAATGTCAGAATAAAGGCTAATATTGTAAGAAGAAATAAAGAGGGAAAGGATAGGAAAATGGTGTTTAACTAAAAATTTCTCTTCAAGTTTTTTCTCAACAATTCAACTCTACTAATCCACCAAAAGAAACTAGCTAGGTCACTGTAAGGCTCATTTTGAGTCATATGGCACATGACTCTATTCTTTTGACTGGCCAGTCTTTTTCTCTTGATAAGCTCTTATGATAATACTTCAATACTTTGAGCTATCTTCAAGATACTTTTTGATACTTTTGCTCGACTTATATATATATTTTTATTTTTTTGTCGAAATCTTTCTTTCTTTCTTTTTTTTTTTTTTAAATATTGCTAGTTGAATTCACCCTTGAGAGTTGAATCGAAGATCATCTTTATGAGAAAATTTAAAAGTTACACCTTAGTGTATAGGCTCAAATGGGCTATCAAAGGATATATATATATATGGTAACTGGCTTGTGTTTGGGATAAAGGGGTTGAAGAAACAAGTGCCTCTATCATATTAATAATCATTAAATCTAATATGCTTTAACTAAAAATTAGGACAAGTTCTAGAGAAAACAAAACTAAGAGACTGAATTTCTCTCTAAGTAGATATATATATATATATTATTTTGTAGGCTTAATCTCCCAACTAGGCTTGGTTTCTCTCAAATTGGTCTATAAAAATCAAACAATACTACTAAACATAGAAAATTACTAAGATTATTCTCAGGCCATAGAAAACAACTAAGACTAAACTCTTATCATGAATATGAAATTGTTCACTCAAGGCTTAAAACATATTAAAAATTCACTAATTCGTATTCTACTCAAAAAGTGAGAAATATCAGTGTAGATTATTTAGATCAAGCACTTAAAATAGGCGAAAATAATTTAAAATTTAAAATAGCACTTAAAATTTAAAATTTTTTGGCAAACTAAAATGTAAGTTACTCTAACTTACTCCTCTCCCCCACACTTAAAACGTAACATTGTCCCCAATGTTAGAATTAAAGAGGAGAAACGCTTTAAGATAAGAACGTGAATTTTCTCCTCTCTCCTCCACACTTAGAAGAATACATTGTCCTCAATGTTAAAGGGAAATAATAAAAATAAGGGGAAAGGGAAGAGGAAATTTAAAATTGCGAATTTTATAATGTAAATTGTCAACGAGAATGCTTGAGATCATTAAAAATAAAAAGTCCAAATAAATATTTTATTTATGATAAATGAAAGGTAAAATGTTGATTGAATACATTAGAAAGTCGAAAAATAAAAAGACAGAGTAATAAAAACTGAATGATCCATAAATGACAGAATAATAAAATGCAAAACAATAAAATAACTGAGACTAAAACTAGACTAATCCCTATCGCATTCTAAATGTTGTAGATATTTTATGCTTTAATGTTATCCAAATGAATATGAAGGTGAGTGATTTCTGCTTTTAATTCTTCAACTGTCTGTCAGAGACTAGACACTTCCTTATCAAGGAATGTGGGCTCATACTCGGGACCGGGAGAATAATGAGGAATGTATTCCTCAGGATCCTCCTCTGATTCGTTGTCAGTGGTGTCGATAACATAAATCTCAAATCGCTGAGTGGTACTACTGCCCTTGCTTTCTTGAGGGTAATCATCATGAGGTGAGGCCACCTCACTAAGATGAACAGATAAAGAACCGACGAGACAGTCTTCGGATGGATTGATAATTACTCCCGCTTGTTTTGCCAGAGCACATATGGTACTAGGAAACCCGAGATTTTGGACAAGTCGCCTATGAAGATTGTTACGGAGTTGGGTATATATGATTTGTCCAAAATCGACTGGCCATTCGCGAATGAAATTTTGAACTTATGACCCTATGCAAAACTCTCATAGGAGGAGTTAGAGATGCTTCCGAAAAAACAAGCTCTACTCCCTTGGCATTTCAGATCCAACTGGTACCACCAAGGAAATCTCTTGATTCAGCTAATGATAGATGACGTGTTTGATATGAATAGTCGGCAACTTTAGGGAGTTGGAAAAGTTTATTGATTGCGGAAGGAGAGCAATCAACAAGCTTTCCATGAAGGGGTACAACATTGAGGCGGAACGGACTTGCGTTTGTATAGAATTATTTGACTAAGTTGATGCTTGCCCTACAAGGGGGCTCAAAAACTCATGCCACATCATTTTAACAAATAATCCAGGCTAAGTACTCCATGTGAGGATCAGAAAGATCCACTCCCTTCTCCAAAAGGAACGAGGCATTGTCGTCAATAATCATGATCTACAAGTCAATAATTATAATTATTATAATTATCGAGGAATTTAGAAAACTTTGCGATAAACTATCTACACACTACAAACTTATCTCAAATCACCTCTAAATCTTATCCCACAAACAAAATTCCAATTTGGGGCTGTGAAGTCAGTATGTGTCGCCGGCTCAAGTGCCGGTGCAAAAATTTTTTTTGCAATTTTTTTTTTCAAAATTTTGAATAGCAGGGCCCTCGAATTATCCTTTTGTATGCAAAGATAAGTCCTAAAATTGGATTTTCAGAAAAAGAACCTATCCTAAAAGTTCCTAGACGAATTCAAAGAAAGACTGTAAAAGGCTTACCTTGGACCGGAGGATAACTTGAAAAGAAGAGAATTCAGACTCTAAAGAGACTTCTCTAGGAGTTTTAGGAGTTAGAGAAGTAATTATGAGAGTTGTGAGATGTCTACAGGTCTAACGAGGTATTTATAGGGATAAAATCTAGGATTTCCGTCAAATCCGCATGATTTAAATTACAAATTTAGATCAGATTTGGTAGAGACCGATCGTGATCAAACTCTCCAAATAATTTGACGTTGTGCCGCCAGATGTGTCGCCGGCTCAAGCGGCGACACAAACAAAAACTAAAAATTTTTATTTCTGTCCTTTAGCTGCAAGACTCTAACTAAAAAAATAGATTAAAAATACTAATACTAAGAATGAAAAATCTAGAATTTGTCTAATACAAATTCTAGGGTCCTAAACTATGAATTAGGGTTTTAGGATAACCCTCTTCTTCCCCCACACTAACGCGGGAAACGTGTAAGTGGGAAGAAGGCATTGCGGAAATTCTTCAGGGTGGCCTGAAGGTTTTGTGGCAGATCTTCACGAGGTATCCGCCTATCCTTCGCACAAGAGAGATCCTTTGTCCACATCGGTTGCCATTCTCGTCCTGGAAGAGTGTGGCTCAGATAGGGTTTTGCACCACTTTCTTATTTATAAGATTTTCCAGTTTTATGCGTGGCCAATAACTTATTTTCTTATTTATCATATACCGACGTGTTTTATACAATTTGGTCCTAAGGTAGTAATCTCGCATAATAATATGATATAATGCATTCTTATTCAAGATCGTACCTTGTTTAGTGATCCCTGCGTCATCGGTGAATGATCCTTTGGGCAGATCTTTATCTTCTGTTGTGTCCTTGCACATGGCATCTACGTCATGGAACCATTCCTCTATGCTTAGGCACTCACCATATATGCCTAAGCTTTTGCACGAGCACATGGAGGCATGGGTCTTGGGCTTGTAATTGTCTAAGAGTAGGCAATCAAAGTCTTCTGCCTCTATTTCCTTTTCTACAAAACTAAAAATACTATAGCATGGAGCTATAGCTTGGTTATTTTTGTGGCACACAGGCTGCCATTCAGCCTTGCGCTTGGAAAAATTATGTTTCTGTGCTGGTTTCTTTTTAATTTTGGAAGTTATGAGGTCTTCCTCCTCTTCAAAGAATGAACTAAGGTTCATATCTTCGAGATCTATTTCAGGTATATGCGGGGCAGGATCAGGAGGCACTAATTTTAAGAGATTTTTAAGTTCGAGGTCTTCTTCCTTAGGTTGATTATTGGAGGTGTTTCATAGATCTCTACTCGATGTACAAATACTTTGTGCTCCCAAAACAGAGAATTCATCGTCGGACTACTCCGTATTGTACATCGTGAGGGTGATCTTTTCATGTCCATCTTCCATAGTGATTTTTTCATCCTTCATGCTAATATTAACATTAGCAATCTGTAGGAAAGGTCTTCCTAAAATTATAGTGTAGTCGGTAGCTTGCTCACTACCGGTGTCTAGGACATAAAAGTCAGCAGGAAAGATTAAATCTTTCACCTTGACTAGGACATCTTCCACTATCCCTAAGGGGTGTGTACTACTTTTGTCGGCTAACTGCAGAATCAACCCTGTGTCCTTTAATCCTTCCATATTCAAGGAATCGTAGAGTGACTTAGCCATAACGTTGATTGCTGCTCCTAGGTCCAACAGTGCTCCATTTACTACAGCTCTCCCTATCAAATAAGGAATGGTAAATGAACCAGGATCCTTACATTTGGTAGGCAACCTAGGCTCAAAAAGAGCTGAAATGGTAGGGCTTAGTTGAAGTTTCTTTTGAGCTATTTTCTTTCTTGCAACTATGTTTTTAAGTACTTTGGTGTACCTAGGGACTTTCCTAACCAATTCTAATAAGGAGGTGTTCACTTCTAGTTTTCCAAAGAGGCCTTCTATCTCCTTATCCTTCTTTTCCTCTAGTTGTTCCTTAGTCATTATGTGGGAGCTTGGAAATGGTAGATCTTCTACCTTAGTTTCCAACTATTTTTCGGTAGGGGTATCTTCTTTATAGTTAAAACCAAACAAGAACTGGGCATACCTAGGATGTTTTTCTATTATGGCTCTAAAGTTTTCATGACCTTCTAAGTATTTCCTCAGGCTTAGGTTTTTCTAAAGTTTGAGTAGGGTTTCCTATAGGCTCGGTTTCTCTAGTAGTGATGGTATGAACTGCCTTAGAACTGCTAGGGGTACTTACGTTATTTACTAGAGCACGGAAACTCTCCTCAGTCTCGGTCATTCGGACGACTGAGAGTTTGTTTTCTTCTTGCTTAGTCCTCATTATGTCCATCTCTTTAGAAAGAAGATCAATCCTATGTCCTAAATCTTCAAATTTCTTTCAAGTTCGGGCTTTGGATTCCTCAAACTTTCTAATGAGCAGTTGAGTGTCAGTTTCCGTTGAAGAGATGTTTTGTCTTTGAGGTGCTGAACTATTAAAATTTTGATTTTGAAAATAGTTTCCAGTCCTAAATCTATTATCATATCTTTGTTCTCTTCTAGGGAACTGACTAGGTGATGGAGATTGTGCCCTAGGGCCAATCATTTTATATGTATGAACCTATTGTTTGACTGATTTATAAATTATGTCGTTATCATATTATTAGCATGTTTACTGTGATAACAATCCTTGATTAATTATGTGATGATTATTCTAAACTGCCCCTGGTCGATTATTCACGTGGGAACGTGAATGAGCTAAGACCAGCATGACTTCGGTGTATAGAGATACACACATGTGATGCTTCTCGAGAGTCATGGTGCAATTATGTAATGGGTTACAAGTAGCTGGACTGACCCGGAGAGTCCTGCATGGGTTTAGTCATGAACTAGTCTCTCCTGTACACCTGTCACGATGCCCTTAGACCTGAGCTCTTCATTATTCCGGCTTTGTAGATGCTGAACTTTGGCCTAGTCCAACGTTGCCCGTAACAGGGTAGCCATACAGGCTATGTACGAGTTTAGTTGTTTGCCATGCTGGGGAATGTGGTTGACCAATAAGGAATTTTGTCCCTCATTAAGTTGAGAGATATTTGACTGGGTCCCTCGATGAGTTTGTCCAAGGAATGTGTGGCCACACAGGGTAATGGGACTAACTCAAGGAATCGAGAAACTTATTGTTTGGATTACAAGGATGACTTTCCCATGCCTTATCCATGACCAAAATATCGTGTGACAATAGGGATTAAGATAAGGTGGTACTAAGGTTAAGTCGTTTATGTTAAAACGATAACTCACGTGTTTTGGGTAGTCGTGATGGCTTGCTAGAGTCCGCTCTCGACTTGTGGGTCATAGAGATGGCTTGCTGCCAATTTCACATGAGGCCTGCTGGGTCACACATGAGCAGGATCAAGATACTGTAATGGGACACGAATTAGAGTTTAATTCGTGAGTCACTTTTGTGACACAATTTAAGACATAGTTGAATGTCTTAGGACATCTCGACTTGTCTTAAATAAAATCTACATTTGTGATATTTAAATTTGTTAGACAAGTTTAAATAGATTAATTGTTAAATAGTTAATTTGATGAAGCTATTTTCAATTGAATTCTTGTTTAAAATATTAGGGAATAATGAATTGACTAAGTCTCCTAAGAGTTAGGGGATTATTGATTTATTAAATTCTCTAATATTGGATAACAAGAGGAGGTGGCGCCTCACTCTTGGATTTAATTAATGAAATATGATTTTGTTAATTTGAATTCAAGACTTGAATTTGAATTAAGATATCAGAATAATATTTTAATTCAATTTGTTAAGGAAATTGATAAGTTGGTTATAGCTTCCTAAAAGTGAGGATTGTTTTCTTATTTATTAAATTCCTATAAAACTAATATGAGGAGGCGCATTCTTGGATATTTAAATGCGAGATTTGATCTTGCATTTTGAATTTCAAGAATGCATTTTGAATTTTAGGTTAAGATATTAATGTAATATTTTAATAATGAATTCAAATCTTCTTGACTCATTCCAACCAATGGGAAGTGTGCATTCTAGATTTAGGTTTCAAGATATGATCTTGAAATTTAAATTGAGATTGCCTATTAATCTTGAATTATAATATTAATGTAATTTTATAATCAAGATTTGGGGATTCCCTAATTAGATTTGGTAATTCCCTAATTTCAGGTTCAGGACTCTTTAAAAGCACCACACAAGTCGCATATCATTGTGAGAGAAAAAAGTTCGACCTAACCCTAAAACCTTAGGGCTTAAGGCGAGTTGTGTGTGTGAGAGTAAGGAAAGGCCAAAAACCTAGAGTGAGTGGCCAAGAAATCGATTCTTGGTAGTGTGCTCATCTCTTGAGTTTTAGGTATCAGAGCCACGCTAATTTTGTGTTTATGCTAGTTTTGTGAATATACATGTTGATGTATGTTTATACGTTTACCGTTTTCCATTCGATATTTTTACGATTATCCACCACACGATTTTTAACCTAATCAAAGAATGGTGCAAATTTATGTATTTGATACATAAGGTAATCAATTTGATTGATTAAAATTTTCTTGAAAAGTATAGGTCTTGGCTGAAAATTATAAATTTTGGGTCAAAAGATTCGACTTCTTGAATATGATTCTTGAAATTTTGAATTATTGATGCAAGACTTATTTTTCAAGAAGGCATGTTAATTGCACAAACCCTAATTGAACACAATCAAAGTTTTTTTTGTGTTGTTGGATGTTGATTCCGTGGATGTATATGAAATTGTTCATGTATTTTTGAGTATGGTGTTGGATATGGCTCTAGGTCTTATTTTGGTAAATACAGTCTGTGTGTCGTCTCCCTAAATTCTGGATGTAATTCCTTTTTCTCACCTCACTCCCCTAATATGTCAAATGAGGCTTCCCAATGTAATTTTTTTCCTTTTCTTTTAGAAAGATTCTCTCATTGGCTTGAGGGAATTTAGGGTAGATGCGCCATATCTAAACACGGTTATTTTATGCATTTAGTTTATATGTATATGATACAAATTGGCGCTAGATGCATGTTTAGGGGTCACGATTTTAACATGCATATTTTATGTTTTGTACGCACAACCACGTATTCGATACGAGCATAGGATTTTGTATATGATACAAAATTCATGCATGTGTTTATATGTATATGATACATGGGGACAAACACTTGGCACACTTGTTTAATTTTAAAATTGAACCAAAATTGAACCAAAAAAATTGAACCCTTATAAAATCTTAAGTTTTAATGCCATCAATAAAACGCCCTGTTAAAATCTTGATCATTGTGGAGCGGTGATAGCCCAAGCTACACGTATCTACTTTTATCTTGAGGAGACACGGGTGAATGGAGGATTCAACGCAATGCCTTATTGAAATCTTGATTTATTGGATGCGGTGATAGCCCAAGCTACACGTGTTTAATGGGCCTTGGTAATATAGGGTTGGGCTTTCGCCTCATTGTTTTGAGTTTGGCCATTCACAAAGTTTTGTTGTGTGACTTAATGAGGTTATCAAATCGGATTTGGTCCTCAAGGCATTAGATGGGATAAACATGCCATAATAAGTATCATACGATGATACAGTCCCATAACAATCTAAGAGTCACACGTGATGTGATTGGTAAAGAGTTACCTACCTAGATAACCTAAGGTTGCATTATCGCCCAAGCGAAGGTAATCTTTGGTGAAATATGGGTCTTAGCCACTAATAATAATTTTGCTGGGTTTTATAAAATGGTGGACCTTTTTTTTGCTAATTAACTTCCATATCTTAATTGTAGAATCATGGCAAACAATATAAGTTCGGCGTTATCACTGCGATCTATCCTTGAGATGGATAAGTTGAATGGGACGAACTTCCTTGATTGGTTTCGTAATTTGAGAATTTTTCTCACCCAAGAAAGGAAGCTTTATGTCCTAGAAAACCCTCCCCCTGAAGAGCCTGCCAATGACGCTCCAAGAGCTCAAAGAACTGCTTATGAGAAGCACTTCAATGACTTTGTGGACGTTGCTTGGCTGATGCTAGCCACGATGGTTCCAGAGTTGCAAAAGAACATGGAAATGTTGACGGCTTTTGAGATGGTCACACATCTCAAGGAAATGTTCCAGCAGCAGGCTAGGCAAGAGAGGTTTGAGACCACTAAGGCTCTACACTCTTGCTAGATGGCTGAAGGTGCATCCGTTAGTACCCATGTCTTGAAGATGAAGGGGTACATAGATCACCTTAGTAGGCTGGGATTTCCCATTACTTAAGAGCTTGCGACGGATTTAATCCTAAACTCGCTGCCTAGAAGTTATGACCAGTTTGTCATGAACTTCAACATGAACGGAATGGAGAAATCAATTTCTAAGCTGCTTAGGATGTTCAAGACTGCTGAGGCATCCATTAAAAAGGCACCTGACATAGTCTTGATGGTTCAGAAAAACCAGGGGAAAGGGAAGGGCAAAAGAAAGAGGAAGGGTAAAGCCCCGGTTTGTGAGACCAAGCCAGGGGACAAGCCTAACCCACAACCTGCTAAGAAGGCAAAGCCTACAAAGGATGTGATTTGCTTTTTCTGCCAAAAGCCAGGACATTGGAAAAGAAATTGCAAATTGTATTTGGAAGATCAAAAGAAGAAGAAGAGCAGTGAGGTCTCTACTTCAGGTATCTTTGTTATAGACGTTCACTTTTCTACTTTAACCACTTGGGTATTAGATACAGCATGTGGTTCTCACATTTGTACAAATGTGCAGGGTCTTAAAGACAGTAGAAAGCTGGACAGAAGTGAGGTGGACCTACGTGTAGGCAATGGAGCAAGAGATGCTGCTGTTGCTTTGGGAACATACGAGCTGGTGTTGCCCTGGGCTTATTTTCATTTTGGATAATTATTATTATGTACCTTCATTGAGTTCAAACATTATTTCCCTTTCTTATTTGGATAAAGAAGTTTTTACATGTGTTAACGACAATGGAAGGTGTTCTATTTATAAAGATAATGTTTTATTTGCTTATGGTGATTTGTAAGATAATCATTACGTCTTAAAATTAGAACGACAACATGATAACAATATCTATAATGTTGATACCAAAAGGATCAAGATTAACGAGTCAAATCCTACGTACCTTTGGCATTGTCATTTAGGCCATATAAATGAGAAACGCCTAGAGAAGCTCCATAAAGATGGACTTCTAAGCTCATTTGATTTTGAATCATATGATGCTTGCGAATCTTGTTTACTTGGTAAAATGACAAAGGCGCCCTTCACTGGCCACAGTGAGAGAGCACCTGACTTATTAAGAGTCAAACATAGTGAAGTATGTGGACCCATGAGTACTCAAGCTAGGGGTGGTTACTCATACTTCATAACGTTCACTGATGACTTTAGTAGGTATGACTATGTCTACCTAATGAAGCACGAGTCAGAGTCTTTTCAAATGTTCAAAAGATTTCAAAGTGAAGTAGAGAACCAACTTGGCAAAAAATCAAAGTCCTTCGATCCGATCGAGGAGGCGAGTATTTAAGCCAAGAGTTTATTGATCAGCTTAGAAGTTGTGGGATAGTCTCAAAACTTACCCCTCCTGGAACTCCACAGTGGAATGGTGTTTCTGAGAGGAGGAATCAGACTTTATTAAATATGGTCCGATTGAGTCAGGCTGATCTTCCGCCATCCTTTTGGGGGCATGCTCTAGAAACTGCTGCGTTCACACTTAACTGTGTTCCGTCTAAGGCAGTTGAAAAGACACCATATGAGATATGGACTGGGAAGAGGCCTAGTTTGTCTTACCTCAAGATTTGGGGATGTGAAGTTTATGTTAAGCAACAGCCTAACGATAAACTGTCTCCCAAATCTCGAAAAGTGTTTATTTGTGGGATACCCCAAGAAAACAAGGGGGTACTATGTCTACTACCCATCTGACAACAAAGTGTTTGTAGTCAGAAATGGATTCTTTCTAGAAAAGGATTTTGTCTCCAAGAGAAACAGTGGGAGTAAGATAGATCTTGAAGAGGTTCAAGATCCACAAGACACTCTAGAGGCGCAGACGGAAACTAGAGAAGAGCCACAAGACGTTGTGGAAGCTCCTCTAGTAGCACAAGGACCACGAAGGTCTGATAGAACACGTTCTCAACCTCAAAGATATGGATTTTTGATGATTGAGAACAAGGATGTGTTGCTCATGGAGTGTGGTGAGTCTACCACCTATAAAGAAGCTATTGTGGGTCCCAATTCTAAAACATGGGTTGAAGCCATGAAGGCAGAGATGCAATCCATGTACGACAATAAGGTGTAAAAGTCGTAGGGTGCATGTTTTCAATGAGAAAACCGACATGGATGGCAACGTTAATGTCTTTAAGGCCAGGCTAGTTTCAAAGGGGTTCACTCAACGTCATGGTATTGACTATGATGAAACGTTTTCCCCAGTTGCAATGGCCAAGTCCATTAGGATCCTCCTTGCCATAGCCGCATATTATGACTATGAGATATGGCAAATGGATGTCAAAACAGCATTCCTTAATGGAAGGCTGCCCGAAGATGTGTACATGATACAACCTGACGGGTTTGTATGTCCAGAGGAACCAGAGAAGGTGTGCAAACTTCAGAGATCCATTTATGGATTGAAGCAAGCATACTAGAGTTGGAATCATCGTTTTGATGAGGTAGTCAAAGAGTTTGGCTTCTTGCAAAACCCTGATGAGCATTGTGTTTACAAGAAGGTTAGTGGGAGCACGATTGTGTTCTTGGTGCTTTATGTCGATGACATATTGCTCATTGGAAATGATGTTCCTACCTTGGAGATTGTGAAATCTTGGTTGGGAAAATTATTCTCGATGAAGGACTTAGGAGAAGGTGCTTACATTCTGGCATTAAGATATATAGAGATAGATCTAGAAGGCTTCTTGGATTAAGTCTGAGTACAAACTTGGATAAGGTACTGAAACGATTCAGTATCCAGGATTCCAAAAGGGGATTCATACCGATGAATCATGGTTTAGTCCTGAGCAAGAATCAGTGTCCTAAGACACTTGATGAGCGAGGGCGCATGAGTGGCATCCCTTATGCTTCGACAATAGGATCTATTGTTGGAGATTGTGCCCTAGGGCCAATCATTTATAGATATGTTGAGAACATATCAATTAATTTATGGAGATAAATTAATGGTTATCATATTATTAGCATGTTTACTATGATAACAATCCGTGATTAATTATGAGATAATTAATCTAAACTGTCCCTGGTCGCTCATTCAAGTGGGAGCTTGAACTGAACTAAGACCAGCATGACCTCGGTGCATGAGATGCACGCACTAGATGCTGGGACGAGAGTCATGGTGCAATTACGTAAGGTGGTTACGAGTTGCTGGACTGACCCGGAGAGTCCTGCATGGGTTTAGTCATCAGCTTGTCTCTCTTGTACACCTGTCACGACGCCTTAGACCTGAGGTCATCATTATTCCGGCGTTGCAGTTGTCAGACTTTGGCTTAGTCTAACGCTGCCCGTAACAGGGTAGTCATAAGGGCTAAGTACGGGTTTGGTTGATTGCCGTGCTGAGGAATGTGGACTGACCAAAATTGGGATTTTGTTCCCCATTAAATTGGGAGATATCTTACTGGCGCCCTCGATGAGTCTGTCCAGGAAATGCATGGCCATGCTAGATATTGGGACTTACTCAAGGAGATCGAGAAAGTAAAGGTTTGGATCATGGGTGACTTTCCCGTGCCTGGTCCATGACCAAGATATCGCAGAACAATAGGGTCGGTGCCATGGAGGTACTAAGGTTAAGTCGGTTTTGGTAAAAACCGATAACTCACGTATTTTGGGTAGTTGTGATGGCTTGCTAGAGTCCGCTCACAGCTTGTAGGTCATGAGATGCCCTACTGCCAACTTCACGTGGGGCCTGCTGGGTCACACACGAGCAGGAACAGGACACCGTTCAAAAGGGACACGAATTAGGGTTAATTCGTGGGTCACTCCGGTGGCACGATTTAAGACAAAGAGGAAATGTCTGGGACATTATGTCTTGTCTTAATTGATCTACAGTTGTGAAGTATTTAAATTTGTGAGACAAATTTAAATATAATAATTGTTAAATAATTAATTTGGATTAATTATTTACAATTAAAATATTAAGGAAAAATAATTCAGATAAGGTTCCTAAAAGTTAGGAAATTATTGAATTATAAAATTCCCTAATATTGGCATGAGGGTGGCGCCTCTTTTATGATATTTAGGTTAATAAAATTGTTTTATTAATTTAAATAATAATTTGAATTCAAAAGATTTGATGGAGATATCAAAAGATTTGAATTCAAAAGATTTGATGAGATCTCAAATCAGGATCTTTGGAGAATCATGACTTCCTAAGAGTTAGGAAGGTTTTTGATTTATAAAATTCCAAAGAAATTTTAGAGGCATATGGCGCATCTTAGGTGGGTCCCATGGGAGATTTGATCTCTCATTTTGATTCTCTAAGATTATGATTTGAATTTAAATTTAATATTATGGTAATATTATAATTTAAAATTCAATTCATGAAAGCCATATTATTATAATTTAGAATTATAATAATGCTCTAAAAATAATTATATATACCCTAGGGCTAGGCGCCTAGGTCAAGCCACCATGAGAGAATTCATTTGTGCAATTTTCATCCTCCTAGTTGAGAGAGATAGAAAATTCGCCTCCTTCAAAACCCCTAGCTTCCAAGTGAGGAAAAATTTGGTTCTCAAGAGTTGAGAGGGGAAAATCGAGTTGGCCTAAGAGTTAGGCAATTCGATTTGTGGTTGCCAAATTAGGGTTTGTGAGAGAAGGAAAAACAAGAAGAGTTCTTGTGGGGAATTCTCATGCGCCACCTTTTGGAGTTTGAATCAAGAAGGAGTTCTTGAGTTCAAACACACTGTAGATTGGTCCCTAGTTCTTTTGGAGAAAAGAACTGAAGGCTAGCACCTTGGTGCCCGAAGAAACTGTTCGTGTGGATTACTGGCAGAGGGAGAACGCTGGGAGTGGGCTCCTTGGACACGCCTTGTACAACCAGAGGATTGAAACTCGTGAGGTATACCACTATCTATAAAAGTTTTAAATTCTACTAGCGGATCCGTTCGGGAATTTTAGGACCTAGCGTGTTTTATTTTAATTTTATTTTTGCTTCCGCTGCGTTAGGCGCCTACAATTCCCAACAGTAGTATCAGAGCCACGCTAGTTCTAGGATTTAAAACTGTTTATGTGTACATGTGATGTATGATATGTGTGTTTACCGCTTTCAATCACGTTTTTGGTTTTACAAAAATCCACCGAACTTTTTCTTAAAAATTCAATCTACAGAAAAAGGTGCAAATTATATGTATGAGATACATATAAGTCGATTGGATCGACTGGAAAATTTTTCTTGATGATTTAGGCCAAAATCGAAATTCCTCTATAATTATAATTAAAAGTGTTTTAATTATAATAATTATAAAGGTGGCTGAAAATTATTAAAATTTGGAATTTTAATATTTTTGGGGGTCAATATTTATAAATTCTTGAATGAGATTCATGGTATTTATAATTATTGACAAAAGGCCTAATCTCAAGAAAAGGGCATGTTAAAATTGCACAGACCTAAAGTAAACACAATTTTAAAAGAGTTTTAATTTTTGTGTTTGTTACCGTGTTTGACAATAATTATATGAAGTGTTCATATTTATATTGTGTGGTGTTGGATATGGCTCTAGGAGGTTTATTTCGGTAAATACGGCCTGCGTGTCGTCTCCCTCTACTCTGGATGTAAAATTTAAATTTCTGTTTATACCTCAATGTAACTGGGGTTTATTCACGTGTAATTTTTATTTTTCCTTTTAGAAAGGTTCTCTCATTGGCTTGGGAGAACTCTAGGGTAGATGGGCCATATCTAAACACGGTGTTTTATTATGCATTTAGTTGTATGTGATGCGCTAGATGTATGTTTAGGGTGCGAATTTTAACATGCTAATTATATATATCGCGCTACAACCACGTATACGATACGAGCGTGGGATTTTGTATATGATACAAAATCCGGGCACATGTTTATATGTATGAGATACATGGGGTAATAAACATGTCGCATGACTCGTTTAATTTTAAAAGGAGTTTTAAAATTAAACTATAAATCGGAACAATTTTATAAATAAAATCAAACCCTTTTAGAAAATTTAAGTAATTAATGCCATCGCTAAAACGCCCTGCCAAAATCTTGTTCATCGTGGAGCGGTGATCGCCTCCGCGACACGTATCTGCCTTGACCTTGAGGAAGCACGGGTGAATGGGATTTTCAACACGATGCCCGTTGAAATCTTGGTTCTTTGAATACGGTGATCGCCTCCGCGACACGTATTGCAGTTGGGCCTTGATGATATGGGGGTTGGCCTTTGGGCCTCATTGTCTTGAACTTAGCCATTCACATGTTTTACCGAGTGACTTAATGGGGTTATCAAAACGGTTTTGGACCTCAAGGCATTAGATGGGATAAACATGCCATAAGTATCATGAGATGATACAGTCCCATAAGGATCTAAGAGTCACATGAGATGTGATTGGTAAGGAGTTACCTACCTAAATAACTAAAGGGTGCATGATCGCCTCCGCGACGGTAAACTTTAGTGAAATATGGATCTTAGCCACCAATAATAAATTTCACTGGGTTTTATAAAATGGTGGAAGTATTTTTCTGCTAAATAAACTTTTCATATCTTAATTGTAGAATCACTGGCAACAAATAATAGTTCATCACTATCACTGCGATCTGTCCTTGAGAAGGACAAGTTGTCTAGGACGAAATTCCTTAACTGGTATCGTAATTGAGAAGTGTTCTCACCCAACGATGGAAGCTGCTGACTTCCTAGATTGGTTTTGTAATTAGAGATTTATTCTCACCCAACCAAGGAAATTTTATGTCCTAGAGATCCCTCCCCTGAAGAGCATGCCAAGGACGCTCCAAGAGCATAGTGAATTGCTTGGAGAAGCACTTCAATGACTCTGTGGACGTTACTTGCCTTGATGCTAGCCACAATAGTTCAAGAGTTGAACAAGGGAATATTGTCGGCTGTAGAGATGGTCACACATCTCATGGAAACGTTCCAAAATCAGGGAGAAAGGGAAGGGCAAAGGAAAGAGGAAAGGAGACGCCGAGTTTGGTGAGACCAAGCCAGCGGCTGAGCCTAACCCACTACCTGCCAAGAAGGCAAGGCTTTTAAAGGATGCAATTTGCCTTTTGAGAAATTGCAAATTGTATTGGGAAGATCAAAAGAATAAAAGGAGATAAGATCTCTACTTCTGGTATCTTCGTTATAGACGTTCACTTGTCTACTATAACCGCTTGTGTATTAGATACAGCATGTGGTTTTCACATTTGATGTGAAGGGTCTTAGAGACAGTAGAAAGCTGGACAGAAGCGAGATGGACCTACGAGTGGGCAATAGAGCAAGGGTTGCTGCTGTTGCTGTAGGAACATGCGAGCTTGTTTTGCCCTCTGGGCTTAACCTATTGTTATCATGTACCTTCTTTAAGGTTTAAACAATGCTTCTCTTTCTTATGAGATAAGGAAGTTTTCGCATGTGTTAACTGAAAAGAATGGTGTTCAATTCATTAAGATGATGATTATTTGCTTATGTGATTTGCAAGATAATCATTGCATCTTGAAATTTGAACGTTAACACGATAACAATATCTATAACAATGATACAAAAGGATTAAGATTGGAGAATCTAATCCTACATACCTTTGGCATTGTCGTTTAGGCCATATAAACGAGAAACGCCTAGAGGAGCTCCATGGAGATGGACTTCTAAGCTCATTTGATTTTGAATCATATGATGCTTGCGAATCTCGCTTACTTGGAAAATGACAAAGGCACTTTTCACTGGCCACAGTGAGAGGGCATCGAACTTATTGGGGATCATACATGGTGATGTATGTGGACCCATGAGTACACAAGCTAGAGGTGGTTACTCTTACTAGCTGCTTCAATAGGTTTGACTTGGGCTACCTATTAAAGCATAAGTCTGAGTCTTTTGAAATGGAGATTTCAAAGTGAAGTAGAGAACTAACTTGACAAGAAAATCAAAGTTTTTCGATACGATCGAGAAGACGAGTATTTGAGTCAAGAATTTGTTGATCATCTTAGAAGCCGTGAGATGGTCTCACGACTTACCCCTTCTGAAACCCCATGGGGATGGTGTTTCTGAGAGGAGGAATCGAACTCTATTTGATATGGTTCGATCTATGATGAGTCAAACTGATCTTCCGTGATCCTTTTGAGGATATGCTTTAGAAGCTGCCGTGTTCACACTTAACCGTGTTCTGTCTGAGGCAATTGAGAAGACACCATATGAGATATGGATGGGAGGAGTCCCATAGTGTCTTATCTCAAAATTTGGGGGTGTAAAGTTTACGTTAAGCAAACGATAAACTATCTCCCAAAAGGTGCTTGTAGGGTACCCCAAGGAAACGAGGGGATACTATGTTTACTGCCCATCTGACAACAAAGAGTTTGTAGTCAGAAGTTGATCTTCTTAGAGAAGGATCTTGTTTCCAAAAGAAACAGTGGGAGTAAGGTAGATCTTGAAGGAGTTCAAGATTCACAAAGCACTTCAGAGGCGCAGACGGAAACTAGAGAAGAACCACAAGGTGTTGTGGTAGCTCCTCTAATAACACAAGGACAACGAAGTTCTGATAGAACACGTTTTCAACCACAAAGATGTGGATCTTTGGTGACTGAAAACAGGGATGTGTTGCTCATAGAGCGTGGTGAGCCTACCACCTATCAAGAAACTTTCACCTCAACTCCGAGAAATGGGTTGAAGCCATGAAGGCTGAGATGGCAACGTCAACGTCTTCAAGGCTAGGCTAGTTGCAAAGGGTTTTCCTTTTCCCCTGTTGCAATGGCCAAGACCATTAGGATCCTGCTTGCCTATGAGATATGGCAATTGGATATCAAAATAGCATTCCTTAGAGGAAGGCTGCCCGAGGATGTGTATGTGATACAACCCGAGGGGTTTGAATGTCCAGAGGAACCAGTAAAGGTGTGCAAGCTTTGGAAATCCATTTATGGATTGAAGCAAGCATCACGGAGTTGGAATCATCGTTTTGATGAAGTAGTCAAAGAGTTTGGCTTCTTACAAAACCCTGATGAACCTTGTGTTTACAAGAAGGTTAGTGGGAGCACAGTTGTGTTCTTGGTGCTGTATGTCAATGACATATTGCGCATTGGAAATTTTTCCAATGAAGGAAGAAGCTGCCTATATTCTAGGCATTAAGATCTATGGAGATAGATCTTGTAGGCTTCTTGGATTGAGTCAGAGTACAGACTTGGATGAGGTACTGAAGGGGTTCAGTATGCAAGACTCCAAGGGGATTCATGTCGATGAATCAAGGATTGACCCTGAGCAAGAAACAGTGTCCCAAGACACTTGTTGAGCAAGGGCGCATGAGTGGCATCCCTTATGCTTCGGCAATAGGATCCATCATGCAATGTACTCGACCCGATGTGTCGTTTGCCCTGAGCGTGACAAGCTGTTTCCAACGAAACCCTGTTGAGTGTCATTGGACCGCTGTCATAAGCATCCTTGAGTACTTAGGAAGAACTAAGGATGAAATCTTGGATTATGGTGGAATAAATGTGTAAGAGTTACACGGGTGCCCGTTTCCAAAAACCTACCAAGATAAAATCGCAGTATGGATACGTGTTTCTCCTGAACGGAAAGCATCGTGAGTTGGAAAGAGTTTCCAAGCAGAGAGCACGATTGCTGATTCTACAACAAAAGGGTTGGTCGCGTGGAGACGCAGACCGTAAAACTTATGTCTGAGGAGTGATTGGTGGTCACCCTGTGGAGACAGGAAGACACCAAATGGGATTGGATCCCCACTGATGTTCCGACAGTGATATATGTATGCACATATATACACTCAGACATGATCACCTAGAGATGGTGATATCAAGATATGTTAAGGTAGCAGACGAGGATGATGTTGTCGATCCTCTTATGACAATGTTAGAAACATTAATGTCATATAGAGATCCCTAGCACAGGTTTTACATGGGCATCA
This sequence comes from Chamaecrista fasciculata, assembly GCA_003254925.1. NCBI lineage: Eukaryota > Viridiplantae > Streptophyta > Magnoliopsida > Fabales > Fabaceae > Chamaecrista > Chamaecrista fasciculata. The sequence continues at coordinate 21,112 of QANZ01021909.1, read as the reverse complement.
TGTAATGTCAGATGGAGATTAGACACATTAATGGATGTTCCTAAGAGTTAGGAGCAGTTGGATTAATGACAACATTAATGGATGTTCCTAAGAGTTAGGAACAGTTGGATTAATGATTGTACCTAGTGCAAGTGGGAGTCTGTTGGAGATTGTGCCCTAGGGCCAATCATTTTATAGATATGTTGAGAACATATCAATTAATTTATGGAGATAAATTAATGGTTATCATATTATTAGCATGTTTACTATGATAACAATCCGTGATTAATTATGAGATAATTAATCTAAACTGTCCCTGGTCGCTCATTCAAGTGGGAGCTTGAACTGAACTAAGACCAGCATGACCTCGGTGCATGAGATGCACGCACTAGATGCTGGGACGAGAGTCATGGTGCAATTACGTAAGGTGGTTACGAGTTGCTGGACTGACCCGGAGAGTCCTGCATGGGTTTAGTCATCAGCTTGTCTCTCTTGTACACCTGTCACGACGCCTTAGACCTGAGGTCATCATTATTCCGGCGTTGCAGTTGTCAGACTTTGGCTTAGTCTAACGCTGCCCGTAACAGGGTAGTCATAAGGGCTAAGTACGGGTTTGGTTGATTGCCGTGCTGAGGAATGTGGACTGACCAAAATTGGGATTTTGTTCCCCATTAAATTGGGAGATATCTTACTGGCGCCCTCGATGAGTCTGTCCAGGAAATGCATGGCCATGCTAGATATTGGGACTTACTCAAGGAGATCGAGAAAGTAAAGGTTTGGATCATGGATGACTTTCCCGTGCCTGATCCATAACCAAGATATCGCAGAACAATAGGGTCGGTGCCATGGAGGTACTAAGGTTAAGTCGGTTTTGGTAAAAACCGATAACTCACGTGTTTTGGGTAGTCGTGATGGCTTGCTAGAGTCCGCTCACGACTTGTAGGTCATGGGGATGACCTACTGCCAACTTCACGTGGGGCCTGCTGGGTCACACACGAGCAGGAACAGGACACCGTTTAAAAGGGACACGAATTAGGGTTAATTCGTGGGTCACTCCGGTGGCACGATTTAAGACACAGAGGAAATGTCTGGGACATTATGTCTTGTCTTAATTGATCTACAGTTGTGAAGTATTTAAATTTGTGAGACAAATTTAAATATAATAATTGTTAAATAATTAATTTGGATTAATTATTTACAATTAAAATATTAAGGAAAAATAATTCAGATAAGGTTCCTAAAAGTTAGGAAATTATTGAATTATAAAATTCCCTAATATTGGCATGAGGGTGGCGCCTCTTTTATGATATTTAGGTTAATAAAATTGTTTTATTAATTTAAATAATAATTTGAATTCAAAAGATTTGATGGAGATATCAAAAGATTTGAATTCAAAAGATTTGGATGAGATCTCAAATCAGGATCTTTGGTGAATCATGACTTCCTAAGAGTTAGGAAGGTTTTTGATTTATAAAATTCCAAAGATAATTTAGGGCAACATGGCGCCATCTTGGAGAATCTCATGGGGAGATTTGATCTCTCAAATTGATTCTCTAAGATTACGATTTGAATTTAAATTTAATATTATGGTAATATTATAATTTGAAATTCAAGTCATGAAGCCATATTATTATAATTTAGAATTATAATAATGCCCTAAAAATAATTATATATATATGCTAAACCTAAGGTGCTAGGCGCCTAAGCCATGAGAGAGAATTCATTTGTGCAATTTTCATCCTCCTTGTTGAGAGAGATAGAAAAATCGCCTCCTTCAAAACCCTAGCTTCCAAGTGAGGAAATTTTTGGTTCTCAAGAGTTGAGAGGGTAAAATCGACTTGGCCTAAGAGTTAGGCAATTCGATTTGTGGTTGCCAAAAATTAGGGTTTGTGAGAGAAGGAAAAACAAGAAGAGTTCTTGTGGGGAATTCTCATGCGCCACCTTTTGGAGTTTGAATCAAGAAGGAGTTCTTGAGTTCAAACACACTGTAGATTGGTCCCTAGTTCTTTTGGAGAAAAGAACTGAAGGCTAGCACCTTGGTGCCCGAAGAAACTGTTCGTGTGGATTACTGGCAGAGGGAGAACGCTGGGAGTGGGCTCCTTGGACACGCCTTGTACAACCAGAGGATTGAAACTCGTGAGGTATACCACTATCTATAAAAGTTTTAAATTCTACTAGCGGATCCGTTCGGGAATTTTAGGACCTAGCGTGTTTTATTTTAATTTTATTTTTGCTTCCGCTGCGTTAGGCGCCTACAATTCCCAACATCTATCATGTATGCCATGTTGTGTACTCGACCAGATATGTCGTTTGCCCTGAGTATAATGAGCCGGTTCCAACAAGACCCTGGTGAGGATCATTGGACCGCTGTCAAAAACATCCTTAAGTACTTGAGAAGGACTAAGGATGAATTCTTAGTTTATGGTGGAAATGATGAAGAGCTATGTGTAATTGGTTACACAGATGCCAGTTTTCAAACCAACCAAGATGATTTTAAATCGCAGTCTGGATACGTGTTTCTCCTGAACGGTGGCAGCGTGAGTTGGAAAAGTTCCAAGCAGAGCACGATTGCTGATTCTACAACGGAGGCTGAGTATATAGCAGCATCAGATGCAGCGAAGGAGGCTGTATGGATTAGGAAGTTCATTACTGAGCTTGGTGTGGTTCCGACCTTTACTGATCCTATAACCTTGTATTGTGACAATAGCGGTGCTATTGCACAAGACAAGGAGCCCCGGTCCCACCAAAGGACCAAACATATACTCTGACGTTATCACCTTGTTAGAGAGATGATTGACAGAGGTGATGTCAAGATATGTAAAGTACCAGGCGAGGATAATGCTGCCGATCCTTTTACGAAACCTCTTGCACGGGTCATACATGAACGCCATGTAACGTCGATGGGGATTAGATGTTGGAGATTGTGCCCTAGGGCCAATCATTTTATGTATATGTTTTGAACATATGTTTGATTAATTTATAGTTGATAAATTATGTTGTTATCATATATTATTAGCATGTTTACTATGATAGCGTCCTTGATTAATTATAAGATAATTAATCTAAATCTATCCCTGGTCGATTGTTCTCGTGGGAGCGAGAATGAACCAAGACCAGCATGGCCTCACTGTATAGAGATACATGCACTAGATGCTTTACGAGAGTCATGGTGCAATGATGTAAAGGGTTACAAGTTGCTGGACCGACCCAGAGAGACCTGCATGGGTTTAGTCATTAGCTAGCCTCTCCTGTACACCTGTCACGATGCCTTAGACCTGAGGTCTTGACTATTCCAGCATTGTAGTTGTCGAACTTTGTCCTAGTCCAACGTTGCCCGTTGCAGGGTAGCCATACAGGCTAGGTACGGGTTTGGTTGATTACAGTGCTGAGGAATGTGGTTGACCAAGATGGAATTTTATCCCTCATTGAGATGAGTGATGTCTAACTGGCGCACTCGATGAGTCTGTCCAAGGAAAGAGTGGCCACTCAGGAAATCGAGAAAGTTGTGGTTTGGATTAAGGATGACTTTCCTGTGCCTTATCCAGAACCAAGATAACGTGTGACAATAGGGTCTATGACAAGATGGTACTAAGGTTAAATCGGTTTTGATAAAACGATAACTCACGTGTTTTGGGTAGTCGTGATGGCTTGCTAGAGTCCGCTCTCGACTTGTGAGTCATGGAGATGATTTACTGCCAACTTCACGTGGGGCCTGCTGCGTCACACATGAGCAGGATCTAGACACGGCTTAAGGGACACGAATTAGGGTTAATTCGTGAGTCACTCCAGTGACACGATTTAAGACATAGCTGAATGTCTGGGACATAAAGTCTTGTATTAAATAAAATCTACGTTTGTGATATTTAAATTTGTGGGACAAGTTTAAATATATTAATTGCTAAATAGTTAATTGGATTAATCTATTTGCAATTATAATATTAGGGAATAATAAATCAGATAAGATTCCTAAAAGTTAGGAGATTATTGATTTATTAAATTCACTAATATTAAGATAATTAGGGTTGAGGGTGGCGCCTCATATATCGGCATTTTAATTAATGAAAATGTTTTGTTAATTAAAGTCATGAATTTGAATTCATGATTTGATCTTGATAACGTCTGAGTATATGTTTGGTCCTTTGGTGGGACCGGGGCTCCTTGGCTTGTGCAATAGCACCGCTATTGTCACAATACAAGGTTATAGGATCAGTTATGGTCGGAACCACACCAAGCTCAGTAATGAACTTCCTAATCCATACAGCCTCCTTCGCTACATCTGATGCTGCTATATATTCAGCCTCTGTTGTAGAATCAGCAATCGTGCTCTACTTGGAACTTTTCCAACTCACGCTGCCACCGTGCAGGAGAAACACGTATCCAGACAGTGATTTAAAATCATCTTGGTCGGTTTGAAAACTGGCATTTTTTTAACCAATTACACATAGCTCTTCATCAGTTCCACCATAAACCAAGAATTCATCCTTAGTCCTTCTCAAGTACTTAAGGATGTTTTTGACAACAGTCCAATGATCCTCACCAGGGTCCTGTTGGAACCGGCTCGTCATACTCAGGGCAAACGACACATCTGGTCCAGTACACAACATGGCATACATGATGGATCCTATTGCCGAAGCAAAAGGGATGCCACTCATGCGCCCTCGCTCATCAAGTGTCTTGGGACACTGATTCTTGCTCAGGACTAAACCATGATTCATCGGTATGAATCCCTTCTTGGAATCCTGCATACTGAACCATTTCAGTACCTTATAAAAGTATGTGCTCTGACTTAATCCAAGAAGCCTTAGAGATCTATCTCTATAAATCTTGATGCCTAGAATGTAAGCATCTTCTCCTAAGTCCTTCATCGAGAATGATTTTCCCAACCAAGATTTCACAATCTCCAAGGTAGGAACATCATTTCCAATGAGCAATATGTCATCCACATAAAGCACCAAGAACACAATCGTGCTCCCACTAACCTTCTTGTAAACACAAGGCTCATCAGGGTTTTGCAAGAAGCCAAACTCTTTGACTACCTCATCAAAACGATGATTCCAACTTCGAGATGCTTGCTTCAATCCATAAATGGATCTCTAAAGTTTGCAAACCTTCTCTGGTTCCTCTGGACATACAAACCCCTCAGGTTGTGTCATGTACACATCTTCGGGCAGCCTTCCATTAAGGAATGCTGTTTTGACATCCATTTTCCATATCTCATAGTCATAATATGCGGCTATGGAAAGGAGGATCCTAATGGACTTGGCCATTGCAACTTGGGAAAACGTTTCATCATAGTGAATACCATGACGTTGATTGAACCCCTTTGCAACTAGCCTGGCCTTAAAGACATTAACGTTACCATCCATGTCGGTTTTCTCTTTGAAAACCCACTTGCACCCTACGGCTTTTACACCTTCAGGTGGATCGACTAAGGTCCATACCTTATTGTCGTACATGGATTGCATCTCTGCCTTCATGGCTTCAACCCATTTTTCAGAGTTGGGACCCACAATAGCTTCTTGATAGGTGGTAGGCTCACCACGCTCCATGAGCAACACATCCTTGTTCTCAATCATCAAAAATCCATATCTTTGAGGTTGAGAACGTGTTCTATCAGACCTTCGTGGACCTTACCACTGCGGGGTGTTCCAAAAGAAGCGAGTCCTGGGGTTAGAGCGGCAGCTCGCCGCAAAGGAAGAAGTAAACAAGCCGCTGGCGGCCGGCTTCATTCGGGAGACCAAATATCCCACCTGGCTGTCCAATGTCGTTCTGGTCCCCAAGCACAATGGAAAATGGCAAATGTGCGTGGACTTCACGGACCTGAACAAGGCGACCCCCAAGAACCTTCACCCGCTTCCGAGAATAGACAAACTAGTGGACAACACCTGCGGGTACGCCACTTTGAGCTTCCTAGACGCCTTTTCAGGCTATAACCAGATCAGGATGAACCCCAAGGACGTCAACAAGACGACTTTCATCACTGAAGAAGGTATTTACTGCTACAACGTCATGCCTTTCGGCTTGAAGAACGTAGGCGCCACTTATCAGAGGATGATGGACCGTTTCTTCAAAGATAATGTGGGCAAGAACATCGAAGTCTACGTCGATGACATGGTCATCAAAACCAAGGCTTGCGGCGACCACCTTGATGACCTGCATGAAATCTTCCAGATTCTCCGCCACTACAGGCTACGCCTCAACCCGGCCAAATGCGCCTTCGGGGTCGCCGGGGGCAAGTACCTAGGCTTCATGATCTCCCAGCACGGGATATAGGCGAACCCGGATCAATGTCAAGCAATCCTCGACATGACATCGCCAAAAACTCTGAAGGAGGTACAACGCCTCAACGGGCGCATAGCCACACTCCATCGCTTCCTGGCAAGGTCGGGCGACTGATGCCTACCCTTCTTCAAAACTCTTAAAGGAGGGAAGAACTTCACGTGGACCGCCGAATGTGAAAAAGCCTTCCAAGAGCTGAAGACATATCTAAGCAGACCGCCCATCCTCACGACCCCGACGCCAGGCAAGCCGATCTATGTATATCTCGCTGCAACCGATGTGGCGGTTAGCTCTGCCTTGATCATCGAGGACAAAGATGAACAACGACCTATCTATTTCTCTAGCAAAGTACTGACGGGCGCCGAGACCCGATATCACTTGCTGGAGAAACTAGGTTACGCCCTACTCGTTTCCACAAGGAAGTTGCGACCGTACTATCAACAGTACGTGATAATCGTCCAGACGGACCGCCCAATGAGGCATATCATCCACCAGCCCAACATTGCGGGCCGCCTCGTCAACTGGTCGATCAAGCTTTCTGAGTTCGGCCTCACATTCGAACCTCGGCGCGCTATAAAAGGGCAAGCTCTCGCCGACTTCGTCGCGGAGATCGCGGAGATCCCATCTAAGGCCTTGAGGTCCAAATCCGATTTGATAACCTCATTAAGTCACAGAACAAAACTTGTGAAGTGTGCCAAGTGTTTGTCCCCATGTATCATATACATGCAAACACATGCACGAATTTTGTATCTTATACAAAATCCTACGCTCGTATCGAATACGTGGTTGTGCGTACAAAATATAAAATTTGCATGTTAAAATCGCGACCCCTAAACATGCATCTAGCGCCAATTTGCATCACATACAAAAACTAAATGCATAAAATAACCGTGTTTGGATATGGCTCATCTACCCTAAATTCCCCCAAGCCAATGAGAGAATCTTTCTAAAAGAAAAAGGAAAAATTACATTGGGAAACCTCATTTGAACATATGAGGGGAGTGAGGTGAGAAAAAGAAATTACATCCAGAATTTAGGGAGACGACACGCAGGCCGTATTTACCAAAATAAGACCTAGAGCCATATCCAACACCATACTCAAACATACATGAACAATTCATATATATATATATATATTCACGGCATCATCATTCAACAACACAAAAAAAAAAAAACGACTTTGATTGTGTTCAATTAGGGTTTGTGCAATTAACATGCCTTCTTGAAAAATAAGCCTTGCATCAATAATTCAAGAATCATATTCAAGAAGTCAAATTTATTGACCCAAAATTTATAAATTCACAATTTATCATTTTCGGCCAAGACCTATACTTTTCAAGAAAATTTTAATCAATCAAAATTGATTACCTTACGTATCAAATACATAAATTTGCACCATTCTTAGATTAGGTTGCAATCGTTTGGTGGGTGTCTCCTTTAAATCCATTAGATGTTTGTTGGAGATTATAGAGCAAAACGCAGCAGAAAAGGTAAAATTAAAATTTTATAATCTCCTCTAAAGGATCCACTAATTGTGTTTATACCAGTGAGATAAGATGTTTACTTAAATCAAACAGATGCTTGAATGATTGCAATTCCAAGAAGTCCACAGACTCGTGTCCTTCCTCTGTCGGTGATCCACACGAACAGTTTGGCAGATACTCGGATGCTAGCCTCCAATCTCTTCTCCAAGAGATTATGGAACCAATCTACAAATCTTGATACTTCAAGAACACTTCTTGAAGTATCCAAGAACCAAGGTGGCGCACCAAAACCCAAGAGATAAGCACACTCCCAAGAACCAATTTCTTGGCCATCTACTCTAGTTTTTGGTCTCTCCTGTCTCTCACACACACAAATCGCCTCTTAGCCCTAGGATTAGGGTTAAGTCGAATTTTTCACTCTCCTTCTATGATATGCGACTTGTATGGTGCTTTTAAAGAGTCTCGTTCTTGAAATTAGGGAATTACCAAATCTAATTAGGGAATCACCAAATCTTGATTATAAAATTACATTAATATTATAATTCAAGATTAAGAGGCAATCTTAATCTAAATTTCAAGATCATATCTTGAAACCTAAATCTTGAATGCACACTTCGCATTGGTTGGAATGATTTAAGAGGATTTGAATCCTTAATTAAAATATTACATTAATATTTTAACCTAAAGTTTAAAATGCATTCTTGAAATTCAAAATGCAAGATCAAATCTTGCATCAAAATATCTAAGAATGCGCCTCCTCTTGTTAGTTTAATAATTTATTAAATAAGAAAACAATCCTAACTTTTAGGAAGTTATAACCAACTTATCAATTTCCTTAACAAATTGAATTAAAATATTACCCTGATATCTTAATTCAAATTCAAGTCTTGAATTCAAATTAACAAAATCATATTTCATTAATTAAATCCAAGAGTGAGGCGCCACCTCCTCTTGTTATCCAATATTAGAGAATTTAATAAATCAATAATCCCCTAACTCTTAGGAGACTTAGTCAATTCAGTATTCCCTAATATTTTAAACAAGAATTCAATTGTAAATAGATTAATCAAATTAACTATTTAACAATTAATATATTTAAACTTGTCTAACAAATTTAAATATCACAAATGTAGATTTTATTTAAGACAAGACTTCATGTCCCAAGACATTCAACTATGTCTTAAATTGTGTCACTAAAGTGACTCACGAATTAAACCCTAATTTGTGTCCCATTACAGTATCTTGATCCTGCTCATGTGTGACCCAGCAGTCCTCACGTGAAATTGGCGGCAAGCCATCTCTATGACTCACAAATCGAGAGCGGACTCTAGCAAGCCATCACGACTACCCAAAACACGTGAGTTATCGTTTTAACATAAACGACTTAACCTTAGTACCACCTTGTCATAATCCCTATTGTCACATGACATTTTGGTCATGGATAAGGCATGGGAAAATCATCCTTGTAATCCAAACCATAACTTTCTCGATTCCTTGAGTTAGTCCCATTACCCTGTGTGGCCACACATTCCTTGGAGAAACTCATCGAGAGGCCCATTCAAATATCTCTCATCTTAATGAGGGACAAAATTCCTTATTGGTCAACTACATTCCTCAGCACGGCAAAAAACTAAACCCGTACCTAGCCTGTATGGCTACCCTGTTATGGGCAATGTTGGACTAGGCCGAAGTTCAGCATCTACAACGCCGGAATAATGAAGACCTCAGGTCTAAGGGCATCGTGACAGGTGTACAAGAGAGACTAGCTCATGACTAAACCCATGCAGGACTCTCCGGGTCGGTACAGCAACTTGTAACCCATTACATAATTGCACCATGACTCTCGAGAAGCATCACATGCGTGTATCTCTATACACCGAAGTCATGCTGGTCTTAGCTCATTCACGTTCCCACGTGAATAATCGACCAGGGACAATTTAGAATAATTATCACATAATTAATCAAGGATTGTTATCACAGTAAACATGCTAATAATATGATAACGACATAATTTATCATTCATAAATCAGTCAAACAATATGTTCAAACATATAAAATGATTGGCCCTAGGGCACAATCTCCATCAGATCTATCTATTGTTTCTATTATCGCCATTGCTTAAGGATTGTTATGTTTAATTATAAATCGGTTACTTGGTTTAGTCGTTTATGATTATCACGATTGATCTGTATTTCTTGTACACGAGATATAATATTGGATGTGGTTCTACTTGACATAATTATAATAATAACTTCTTGATCATCTTTATTGGGCTATGATGGTAGACTTCGTGATTATTCTCTAGGGATTTCATATTCTCATCTCTCATATATCTTCTTTTATCTTTTCTTTAGTTTCTTGATGTTATTTATTAGGTTCTTTATTTTCTTGCTCTTATCTTTATAATTTCCAAACCCATAAAACATCAAACCAGAATTTGTAATTATTTACATAATTAATTGTTATTCTCATTCAAGAGGTTCCTTAGAGATCCGACCTTGGGTTGTGCACTATATTATATATAAATATAATATTTGGGAATAGCTTAAGTATTAATTTGGCGGCACTAACGACAAGTGCTCGATCAAATTTGAAAAAAAAAAAAAACTTAACATTGTCCCCAATGTTAGAATCAAGTAGGAGTAAAGAACTAAGTTGAGAGTGTGAATTTACTCCTTTCTCCCCCACACCTAGAAGAACACATTGTCCTCAATGTTTAAGGGCAATAATAATAAAAAATAAGGGAAAGAAAAGAGGAAATTGAAAATTGGGAAAAGTATTAAATTTATAACGAGAAATTAAATTATTAAATAGCCCATAAAGATAAACTTGCAAAGTTTATCAGCGCCGGAGACTAAGATTTCTGAAGGCGCTGTAAAGCTAGGGTTTTGGCGTGGGTTCGAACGCCGAAGGAGGAAGACTGAGAAATTGTGTTGGAGAGGGGCACGATTTTGATTTTGGAAAGGAGAAGAATTTTGACGAACACAAGATTTTGATTTTGAAGATTTAGATTAAAGTGACACAAATTTGGTTTAGGAAGAGCACGTGAGATGCAGGTGACCAAAGCTCCGTTAAAAATTGACAGAAAACGTTTTGAGGGTACCAATGTGTTAAAGGTCCAAAGCTTAGGGTACCAAAGTGTCAAGTTTCAAACCACAGGGTACCAAAGTGAAATAGGGTCAAACCACAGGGTACTAAAGTGTAATTTATCCTATATATTTTTCAGTTAATAGTACATATATTAATTTAAACAAATTTTTATAAAAAATAAATTTGGCATAGACTCATAGGACTTGAACCCTGTGCAATGCACGAACCCTACATAGTTAAAGTAATTTTAATCCCCATATGAATATAGGTGGATTAATTATGTTTAATAGGCTTTTTTGTATTTGAATAAATTTTATAAGAATTTTAGTGTTCGGGGATAATTTAATTCATAATATTTTCAATAATCATCAACAAAGATATTTAATTGAATTAAGTAGGAGTCGAACCTAAGAAAGTCTTTCAATTCGTGAAGTACTTGTGTTTGATTCGTTTTTATTATTATATTTTATTATTTGTCTTCAACGTTCTCAATCAATTTTCTTGTTCAGATTAAAAAAACCAATAAACGTTGTGGTTAAGATAATATTTCATCCTTAAATTTCCTATGAGACGATACCTGGTATTCAAATTTACCTACTATCTCGATAGTGTATACTTGTATTGGGATTATAAATTTAAGGGTAAATTACACAAAAGGGCCTTGTGGTTTGGCCCATTTTCAGATAGGGTCTCGTGGTTTAAAAAATGTCAAATAAGGGCCCTGTGGTTTGCTCTGTAAACAAAAAGGGTCCTGAGGTATATTTCTGTCCAAAATTTGACGGAAATTTTGGCTAAAATATTATTTTAAAACACTAACTATTAATTTTTATGTGTTTGACTCCCTATTTGTATGAAAGGACTTTGATGCAAAACAAAAGTTTCGTAGTAATAAATGAAATTTTTCCTTTGAGTCTCTCTCTAACCACCCACCAACTTCACTCCTTGACGATTCCTCCAACCTGTCCTCAACCTCCTTCTGCTGCTGTATGAACCAGATCCAATAAGTTTCATCAGCATCGCCGGCAGCGCCAATGGCGTCAGATCCTATGCCTTCGCCGCTGTCAGACTCTTCCAAAGACCCATCGGTATACTTTCACGTGCCTTCGAATTCCTCTACCCTTGTGGTAACTCTAAATGGTAGTTTTCAAATGGTTATTTATTTTTCAATTAATTTCATCTTTATTATGGGCATGTGATCAGCCCAAAAGTGAACAAGTTATTTGGCCTTCTTTTGATGTGTTTATAATAATAATAATATATTAGAATTAGACCAATTAATATGCTAAGGGCAACACTAAGGTGTGGTGGAATAAGTTTGATAAAATGAATTAATTAGCGTTTATTTATTGTACTTTATAAATAGGTGCTACTTAATGGTTTATTCAGTGTTTCAGATATCCAAACAGGGCCAAACCAAAAGGGAAATATCAGAATATTCGAGAAGATCACGTTGAGCACAAGATATTCTTGCGCCGCCATGTGGGCCGCCGGCCCAGAATAGGTAATTCCCACGGCGCACGTATCTGTTCGGAATATGACGTCAGCAAGTAAGCTTCAGCGCAGTTTGATGTTGCGTCGTCACTTTGAGCCAACGGCCCAAATTGGAAATCTCGCAACGTAGATTAATCTGAAGCAGTAGAGTATTTTTCGCACGGCTACGAGTCAAGATACTAAGATATAATCAAAATATTGCAGATATTTCGCTGCGCCTTCGTATTGGGCTGCCGGCGCAAGCAATGGCCTAGAGGCAATTTTCTTCCCTTGACTTGCGGACCAAGCACACTACTCAACACTATAAATAGAGATCGTCATTCCACGCTCAAAGCATCCAGTTCGCTCCAACTCTCTCGTTAGTTTAGAAAAGTTCTCTGCCTAGAGCATGAGTAACTAAATAGGTAGATAATTGAGGAATGCCTCAAGGATGTGACTTGAGTTCACTATGTTTCGTTGTAGAGTCCAGATATTGATGTTGCATTTATGAGGTGTGATCAACTCCTTCAAAGGTAATTGTTGAAGTTGTTTATATATAAGTCGTAGATTAATGCTTTGTTAAAGTAATGAGACCTTGACATCCCTGGAGTTTGTCTCTCTCACGATTAATGAAGTTGCTCTTTAGCATTTGCTAAAGTGTGGTTTACATATCTTATATGCATAATTAGGATTGTTATTGATATACATGTTTGTTTATTGTTCCGATGTGGTAATAATATAGATTGCCCCGAAGAGCTTTGGCAAATAGCTCATAATCTAGTTTTGGTTGAGTTACCTATCCTGATCTTGTATTCTCTCCATTGTTTGATTGATTGTGTTTAGAGTTTAAATACATTGTCTAACTTGGAAAAGTAAATGCATATTCATTATCTATTCTCCATGTTGAATGAACTATGATAGTCCTGTTGGAGATTGTGCCCTAGGGCCAATCATTTTATAGATATGTTGTGAACATATCAATTAATTTATGGAGATAAATTAATGGTTATCATATTATTAGCATGTTTACTATGATAACAATCCGTGATTAATTATGAGATAATTAATCTAAACTGTCCCTGGTCGCTCATTCAAGTGGGAACTTGAAATGAACTAAGACCAGCATGACCTCGGTGCAT